>KV001332.1:8925-26756 GCA_001598015.1 Dorcoceras hygrometricum | reverse complement strand
CACTACTATTGAAACCCAAACCAGTTCTATCGTATACTGATTTTTGGATTTCATGCAGCTTGTGGAGAGCACGTGCCGATTGGTTCCAGAAGCTCATTTTTTAGTTAATTTTTCAACTTCAGCCTTGATCTCACTGGATTCGTTTCTCAACAAATAATTTTCTATCATAAGCTTACCTATATCAGTCTTCAAGCTGTCAATATTCTCAAGCTCCTCAGAACTTGATTCAATCGAACTATTTTTCAGACTTATGTTTTCGGCCTTGATTTCCTCAAATGAATGAGAAAGCTTCCTGTACTCTTTGACCATGTCATTTAGTGCACTGACAAGGTCTTCTCGTGTAAATTCAATGTTGGAGAAGTCAAATACCTCGTCGTCAGATGTTTGGTCAGCCATTAGGCTGTGAACCTCCTCTTGTTCACTGTCACTTGATGAAGAACTGCTGGATGTTGAGTCTGAGTCAGTATCTGCCCAGATTTTGGTGCTTTCTTCAGCAACCAACACCTTTCGATCGTACTTTCTGCTAGGCTTCTTATCAGCTCTTGGTCTCATCCGCCTATCCTTAGATCTTTATTTGTATCTTTCAGCTGTCTTCTTATCATCCTTGGATCTGTCGTCACTCTTCTCATCCCTTCTGATTCGATCCTACTTTTCATCTCTTCTATATCTTTCTTCCTTCTTGGGCATGTTGCAATCAGCTGCAAAGTGCCCTGGATGATCACAGTTATAACATTTCATATCAGAAGTAGCTTTATCAGATTTATGAAAATTATTGTAAGGAGAGGAAGGGTTAAAAGATCTTCTCAAGTATTTTCCAAACTTTTTAACGAAGAGGGACATGACGTCGTCGCTGAGTTGATCAGCTTTCTTGCTTGTGCTTGGAGAGCACTGTTCAGTAGTAGTTGCTGCCAATTCTTTTGTCGAGTGAGAGGTAGATGGACCAGCTTCTGCTCTTGTTTCCAACTCGAACGCATAAGCTTTGAGGTTGGCAAATAGATCGTGAAGTTCTAGCTGGTTCAGGTCCTCTGATTCCCTCATCGCCATTGTCTTCACGTCCCACTCTCTGGGCAACGCTCTCATCACCTTCAGCGCCAACTCTCTGTTGTTGTATTCTTTGCCCAGACTGTTTAGTTCAATCACCATGGCGCTGAATCGCTCATCAAACTCTGTCATTGTTTCTCCATCCTTCATTTTGATGGACTCATAATTCTGCTGAGCAACCGTCAGCTTGTTTTCCTTCGTCTCATCACTTTCCTCACAGATTTGAGTCAGCTTTTCCCAAATGTCTTTAGCTGTGGAACATGTTTTGATTTTGCTGAACATGTTTTTGTCCTTGTCCAGCGTCTTGTAAAGGATATCCCTGGCCACATTATCCAAGTTGGCTTTCTTTTTGTCTTCACTTGTATACTCATGTCTGGCCTTCTCAAGGAATTGAGGCTCGCCATTGGATATAGCAAAAGCTAGATTAGGCTTCATAATTGTGACGCCCGAACCCACGGGAATCACGAATTGGGGTAAATAAAAATTTTCGAATAAAAAGAAGGGCTGAAAGACAATTTGTTATAAGATGTATTCCTTATAACTTTAAAAAGAAACGGAAAACACAAAGACAAATCTAACAGACACTCAATTACGCGCCAACTACTGGAAACATTTGCGGAAAAACAAACTTTATTATAAATTACAATTGCGATTTACAACAGCTGATATTCTATGTAAATGTACAACTGTTGCAACTGATCTAATACAGTACATTCTAAAACAAAACAACATCAGCTATGACACGAAAAACGCTGGCCTTTGACAAACACACACCGCCCAGCAGCTGATTCAAGTTTCACCTTCGTTCTCTCTCCAGCTGTTGCACCTGGACCATTTTAAAAGCTAATGAGCCTAGGGGCTCAGCAAGTAAAACCTGAATAATAACAAGTTCAAATACGCAGGTGGACATCTGTTCAATACATAAGTTAAAGGAATATCAATGAACAATATCATTTTCTTTCGTAAACATTTCGTAAACATTCATTCTTTCTTTCATAAACTTGGAGACAGGGGATAATAGCCCAAATCTCAACATCATTATCATTTTCCTTAGATTTATGGCTCACAACACCACAAATAACGCAGTCACAGCTGCTGGTTTACAACACAATATTTTCTCAAACGGCTTTTAAGATAGCACGTTTGTTACAGACTCAAATGGATATAACAATGAGATACAATGCTATTGAGACTGTATATTCTCTGGTTTCTTAGCAATGAAACTTGATTCAAGAATTGAACCAGAGAATGACTCGAAGGTTTATCTATGAAGATCAGTGGTTGTTTTCTTTGAGTGTTTGGGCTTCTGAGAATGATTGCTTCAAAATGAAAAGCGCTTGTAAATTTAACAGTGTAACAGCAATAGCAATAGCGAGAGTGTTTCATCAATTCAAATCTTCTGCTATTTATACTCTTCGCTCAACGGTCGATTAATTCTGTTAAGGAAATAAAATCCCTTTTGAAGTTCTGAAAATCGTACGCCGTCAATCCTGCTCCACTACATGGTAAATCGCATATCGTCAGAGGCAAAACCATAATTTCCATAAATGTGCAATCCCGTTGTCACGACCTCTGCAAATGTGTACTATTTGCCCAAAATTAGTACCAATCTTGTCTCCTTAATTCCAGGCATTTGTACGATTCTGTTATGGCCATCGATCTTTTCCAAAATGAGTAATCGATCGAATTTGAATCAACTTTACGCTTGCGCCTGAAATCTTTTTCTGTTGACAGATATATTTTACTTGAAGACGAATGAATAGTCCATCGATGTTCGAATAAATATTTGTCGCGGCAAAACAATATCTGACCAATTGCATTTTCAGAAAGGCTGACGTCATCATATCTGTTATACAAAAACTGTACTGCTATCCGTTGGAAACACTGTAGCGCTAACTGTTCCTCTTACTGTAGCGATATCTGATGGTGATGTCACGGTCTCTGGTAACTCTAATATGCACATATCTGTTGACAGCAACCTTCGCTGTTGACCGTATTGTATTGTTCCTTTTGAACTTCACTGTTACCATATCTTTCGAATATACTGTCAGTAATCTAATCCTTTCTGTTGGCAGCAACCATTGCTCTTAATGCATTTCCAACAGTAACTATCTGACCCGATAACTCAAAAACCTGATTCGATAACCCGACTGTCTCAGAACCCGAATGTAATCAACCCGATATCATAACTGTAGTTCAAACCAATCACCGTTGTCAGAACTCTGATATCTTATGAAAAGATTATTCGAATATCGTTTAAGTCCAAATCTTTTCTTATTTTTGTTATCACCAAAACTAGAAATTTTATCCTAACAAATACCATAAATCAAATAAATTCTAAAAATGCTGGAAATATCTGAAAATATGCTTCAAACATCAAATAAAATAATCCACGAACTTTGGCAGCCCCTAAGACTCGAAATCTTAATTTTCACAAAAATTACCCGACAAGGCTTACTTCAAGCGACGAAAAAGTAAAAATCATTAAAAATATATTTCTTAACCAAATCACTCTTTGTTTCGACCCACATCACCCTAACTCACCCCAATAGCCAATGGAATAAACGAGACACAAAAATGATTCAGGACGTGACCAAACCGACGCCCTCAAACCCACTGCCCATGCGCAGACTGCAACCAGTACACGTGCTAGCCATAAAATTCATAACTAATAAGTTCCTCGACCAAATTGCTCCCTGTTTGGACCTACATTACCCTAACTAAATGAACTATCTTCCGCAATCAACCTTGACCACACAAACCACATAGAGCGACTTACCTGACCCCAACAACTCTACTATCGCGCACAGGAGACAAGCCAAGACACGTGCTGATCATAAAATTTAACTAATCCTTGACCAAATCGCTTTCCGTTTGGACCTACGTGATCCTAACTCGATGGCGTAACTACCTGGACGACCCTTTGACCAAACCCTAGCCCCATGCACCGCCCATGACCGAAGCATATCAAGAATGAATCAAACATGGTGAGAAAAGGAGAGATATAACATGTCTAGCTTGGAGAAAGATGAGATCTGCGAGTTACCGACGTAGAGGACACAAGATCGGAACAAGACCGCCTTTGAATCACCAAAATCCTTGAGTTTTCGATGGGGCTGCTATGAGAGGAGGGGGATGTCTATCTTGGAGGAGGAGGCTAGGTTTTGCAAAATAATTTGCGTTTGAAAGAATGGGTGGACACAATTGACCACTAATGCTTAATTAAGAAATTAAATGGATTTTTACTATTCTATCCCTCCATTAAGTTACCATGTTACTCAAAATTCTAATCCATGCTTTTTAAAACCTCTAATTTTCGAAATAAAGGCCTCTCCAAATTTTAAAATACAATAAAGTTCAATAAAACAGCCCGTATAGGCGAAAAACGGGTTTCCCTCAAAAATAGTAATAAAAGCCCCAATTTTCAGAAATTGCTGCTTAAAAATAATAAATTTCATTCTTAAAAATCTAAGGACTTAAATATCTCAAATTATTTTCATCTTGGTTGTCCCTAGTCTCGTCCACACGTCCGTAACCCGAACAGATTGAAAACATGACATGCATACCATGCAACATAAAATCATAAATAAATCACATAAAATGGCATGTAATCATCTAAAATTATTTTCCCCCTAGTCATGTACTCATTTCTACGTATTCAGAAATTGTTAGGTGTTACACAAGGTCATGTTCACATATGACAAATGATACAGGTAACTTAGACTATGCTAAATCATAAAAAGGTAGAGATGCTACTTTTGTAGGTAATGGTGAATTTTTTTTTACGTATTTCACATACTGGAGAAACCATTATCCCTACACCAAAATGATAACTTAAATCTAAAAGATGTTCTTGTGGTTCTTGGATTGACAAAGATCTATTGTCAGTCGAGAAAATTACTTCTGATAATGTGTAGTTTTGACAAGTGGTCTTACCATCACTTTTATCCAACTAGTGGTGTTGTCATTCAAGGCTAAAGGCTCTTTTTGGATGTTGTGGTTTTCGTTCAATCAACATCAAAGTTATAGTGTCCAGCCAGCGTTCAAGGTTAAAGGCTCTTTTTGGATGTTGTGGTTGTCGTTCAATCAACATCAGAGTGTCCAGCCAGAGTGAAGCCTCATCCTTTTGAATTAAACAAACCTCTACCACTCCAACAATTTTGACCACGCTCTCGTTGGCCAAAAAAGGCTTGTATGCTCTATGTAGACTCCTTACCATGGTGGTTTGTCACCATGGTAAGGCGAGCTTTCATACTGGGGTCCTAATTGTGAGGTCCGGGGCTCAAAAGTGGGCGGGGAGTGGTCGTCGGTGCCAAAAGGTTGCACGGACAATGAGCGGCTCCTTGAAGGCTTCAAGAGGCGAAGGGGCACATGAATGAACCGATCCCACACCGGAATGAGAGGGATTACGAGACTGAGAAGTTATAGATTTAATTAAGGTTAGTTGAGGAAGGCTTATCAGATTTAATTCGTACTACTCATACCAACAAGGTGCATCTTCTTTTCGGGATCTCATCACTTAAGAACTCCAAAGTTAAGCGTGCTTGACTTGGGACAATTTTAGGATGGGTGACCCCCTGGGAAGTTTCTCAGGATGCGTGCGAGTGAGGACAAAACACGCTGGAAAGACCAGTGTTGGTACAGTGGGGACAGTCGTTAAATATGGGGCGTCACAGTGTTGTTACGCCTAGAAATTCCTGACTACGTAGAAATGAGTGCATGACTAGGGGAAAAACATTTTAGATGATTACATGTCATTTTACTTGATTTATTTATGATTTTATGTTACATGTTATGCATGTGTTATTTTTCAGCCTGCTTGAGCTACGGACATGTGGACGAGATTTGGGTCGACCGGAAAGAAAATAATTTGAGATTTTAAGTTATGAGATTTTTTAGAATGAATTTATTTTATTTTAAGCAAATATTTTTGGAAATTAGGATTTTTATAAATATTTTGGAGAGGAACCCTTTTTTCGCCTATACGGACTGGCATATTGAGTTTTAAGGCATTTTAAATTATAAGGAGGCCTAGATTGCAAAATTTTATAACCATTAAAGCCCAAGCATGAGTTTTAAACACCTTTTGATTTAATTAGAGGGGCAAGCTTGTAATTTATTTATTAAAGCCATAGGGGTCATTTTAGGCACCTTAATTACTTCTTAAACACAAATTTAAACACACCCTAGCCTTCATCTATTCTACCAGCCGTCTTCCCCCTCCCTTAGCACACAATGATTCGAAATTTTACAGCCATTGAAGGAGCTTGGTGATCCAATTCCGGCGGCGCTCCGATCTCGTTTCTAGAACGTCCGTACCTCGCAGATCAATGTTTTGTTCAACCCAGGCATGTGATATCAATTCATTTTCTCACCATTTAGACCATATTAGACTGTTTTTCAATGAATTATGGCACGTTTTGTATGCGATCTAATGACATATATGAGGTTTATTTTCGGATCATGCATGCACCCCATTTTCTCATATGATTTTCGATCCAAATCCTTGAAGCTTTGGTCCAGGGGTGTTCCAGGGGCTTGGGGGTGATCATTAGTGGTTTTATGGTGGCCTTTAGGTACTGAAAAGTGGGCTGGTTCGGGCAAAAACCATGGCTGCAAGTGAAGATCACCTGGTGTGCCGCGTAGGGAGGGCAGCCATCTTCATGGCCTTGGCGCGCGCACTGTGAGCTACGGTTTGGACCATGGTTGGTCCCGTTGGAACCGGCTGGACCTGGGGGTGGTCCAGCCAGAGGGGCTCTGGCCATGGTGGCCGGAGCAGAGAACACTAACATCGGGAAGTGGGCGTCGCGCTAGAGGGGAGCGGCGGTTCACGTGTGGTGTAGGGCAACACGTTGGGCCGACCGGTTCGATCAAACCGGTTTGGTTTGGTTGGATCGGTTTGGTTCACCATGTCCCGAGTCAAATGTTTAAAACCGGTCCAAGTTATTTTATTTAGGGACCTGTTATTTTATTAATATGTGGAAGGTCCAATTTTAAAGAAAATAGCCAGAAGGTCCAAATTGAGTCAAACTTATTAAATAATTTAAGTTATATTTAATTTTAAGTTTTTAGTCAAAATTAGGGCTTTAGGGATTTCAATTAGGTCAAAATTGATTTTCGGGTTTTAATTTGGTCAAAATCGGTCTTTTGGTCAAAATCGGTTTTTTAAGTCAAAATTGATTTTAACTGATTTTATAGGTCAAAATCGATTTTAATAAGCCCCAATTAATTTTTAGAAGTCAAAATTGATTTTAATTAGTTCCTTTTTCTCTTGATTTTTAAGAAATCAAAATTTAAAGAAAATAGGCAAAAATGGGAAAAAGCGGTGAACATTCGTTTCATCGGCCGTTTTTAGAGCGACGTTTGGTCTAGAAGTAGCGAGCCAGGCCCTGGAATCAATCCTTGACCGAAGTAGAAAAATGTATAAGCCCGGAAGTGTACATTTAATTATATTTGTAGTATTTTATGTACGTAAATGTTTTCAAGGAAATGATTAATATACATTAACGGGCCAAGCTTTTAAATTGCATGATTTTAAGAAATTCACGCATCATAAGATTTTATGAAATGACCAGGCATGTTCTTTTTAAGTTAAAAACATGAGGAATTGAAGTGATGTGGCAAGTCTACGATGGGAGTTAATCGGGTAGCCGATTGTTTCCAGCCAATTCGACGAGGAGAATCCGTTCGTGCTGATCTCGTCAGTCCTTCTAGTGCAGGCTGACGAAGGAGTCTCGTTTCTGGTCGTGGACCGGATTGGCGATATCTACCGCAATCTACCAAGAAGAGCCGACGTTATTGTAACTACGGTTGGAGCCAGGCACAAGTGCCAGCAAGGTAGTGGTTTTGAACACCCTATGTATGATGATAATAGTTATTGAATTTTTCGTATTGATCGTCTCCCGGCTTTTGTTCTTTGTTCTTCCGCTGCCTGGCCGGGGGGCGGATCCGGATCCCCAACACGTACTTCGTTATGCATTACGATAGAGAATGCTGAGCCTTTAGGCTCACTAGGTTTAAATGGTGCAGGTAATGATCCTGTTGATGAGTTCATTCCGACTGGCGGTGGTGACCGCCTCTATGATTCAGTCTGTTATGTTACAGTTTTAGATACTGGTTTTTATAACATGTTGGCCTTCAGTATTCTTTTTACTCGACGATTTTGTTGTTTGATGTATTGGCATTTTTTTTAATATTCTTTTATTTATGCTTACAGTATTTTTGAGAAAATGATTTAGAGATATTTTAGAAGGGAACGAGCCTTATTTAAATTTTATGCTTCCGAAAATGTTTTAAAAAATTTTCTAGAGTCTGGTTCGTTTCAGTAATCCACGTAAAATCGAAAAACATTATCGAAATCAGGGACTGTATTTTTTATTACTGCAAGATTGTCGTAGATTGATTTAAAATCCTTCGAGTATTCATCAAGAGACCGTGATCCTTTTTTAATTGTCATCAAGATGTTTCTCAACAAGCCTTCCTTTTCAATAGTTGTACGAAGTAGTTGTTATTCAATAGAGATTCAGAGAGAGAGAAAGCAGTTCAAATCTCTTCAATGGACCATCTTCTTTCATAGTGCTAAAAATCCCCTAGGTGATCAAGCAATCATTAGTGATCCAAGTTGAATAAGATGTATTGGGGATCTTTATTCCTTCTTTGTGTATTTCTGTATTAGGTTTCCACCCATCGTTCTCTAGATGGTGGATAACACCCATACTTCGAACAAGGGAAAGAGTTTCAGATCTCCACATAAGATAATTTGTGATGCTTAGTTTAACAATCATCAGGCTAGCACCTCGATGAAAGGATTGGATACTGTGAGATCTGAAATATTCATGGATAATTAAGTGGATTAATTGGGTTTAGCAAGTATCAGATCCGGCGTGAGCTGATCTGATTGGAACAGTTCACAGCTTAACTTCTTTGTTGAGCGTTTATGTCAGGCCTCGTGCACAAACACAGAGTTTAACCACGCAAACAATAGCGGAAGCTTTTAAAATAATGGCTAAAATTTTCGCTTTTGGCCTGACTGGTAAAAAAATAATTTAAAATACTACATTACTCAAAATATCCCAGTTAAAATCACACAGTACAACAGTAAAGCATGCATCGAGCACCAATCAACAACACTACAACGGGATACAATAAAGCACAGGACGTCCCTCGGCTAACAATACTGAAATATATATATGCTATACGCTAATTGGGACACTCTAACCACCTCCTGGGGCACCTCCAGCTGAGTCAACTCCACGACCAGCTGAGTAACCTGGGAAACCTGGACAACATACACAGGAAAACAAACACCAGGCCCAGAGGGACATGGGGTCAAACACCAGTACGGAGAGAAACATAAAACAGCTAATGGAAAGCAACAAGTAATATGCAAATGCTATGCATGAGAACAAGGCTACAATCGAAAGCAGAGAGCCAAAGGATCTCAACAGCTGCTCAACAAACGAGTCAGATCAACTGAACAACAGTGGCCACAGGATATGTGAGTATATGGGAGCTACCCACTCGTCTCAACACACGGCACCAGATGCAGAACACAGCTCAACCTGTTGTTGCCCAACTCATGAGGTGTGGGAGCTACCCACTCCGCTCATAGTGTCTAACATATCCCAACAGGGAGATGAGGTATACGGGAGTTACCCGCTCGTCCTCAAAATAAGCATCCTGTTACGCACAACTCAGATAACAAGGTGCGGCTAAACAAGATCTGAATGCAACATGAATAATGCGTGTATGCAATGACAGCTTGCAGAACAATACAACAGAAGCAAGCAATAACAGCAACGAAGCATACACAGCAGCAAGCATAATCACCCATGCTCAATCCAAGGCTGTAAAGGAAAGCAACAAGTAATATGCAAATGCTATGCATGAGAACAAGGCTACAATCGAAAGCAGAGAGCCAAAGGATCTCAACAGCTGCTCAACAAACGAGTCAGATCAACTGAACAACAGTGGCCACGGGATATGTGAGTATATGGGAGCTACCCACTCGTCTCAACACACGGCACCAGATGCAGAACACAGCTCAACCTGTTGTTGCCCAACTCATGAGGTGTGGGAGCTACCCACTCCGCTCATAGTGGCTAACAGATCCCAACAGGGAGATGAGGTATACGGGAGTTACCCGCTCGTCCTCAAAATAAGCATCCTGTTACGCACAACTCAGATAACAAGGTGCGGCTAAACAAGATCTGAATGCAACATGAATAATGCGTGTATGCAATGACAGCTTGCAGATAACAATACAACAGAAGCAAGCAATAACAGCAACGAAGCATACACAGCAGCAAGCATAATCACCCATGCTCAATCCAAGGCTGTAAAACAAGCTCACATCCGTACCTCAATTCTTCTGAGCTACAATTACTACAACGAAGTCCCGAGCAACACAGATCCAAGAATCTGCTACGCAACAACGCACAAAATCTCAGGGACAGTAGCACAGAAACTACAACTGGGAGCTACGAACTCAACCAGCGCTTCCTACCCTTCTAACACAACACAAGGCTCTAAACAAAACACAAGATAGGATCTTAACACTTACCCCACGAGCTACCTGAACAGCAGAAGCAAATCCGACGCTTATGCTAACAGACTACAGAAGGGAGATGGCTTCGCAACCTCTCCAAGCTTGGCGCAAGCTTCCACAAGCTGTACCATACGAAGCGTCTTAGCAAGAGGAGTCCAGCGCTACCACTCTTACTTCAATCGGAGCTGTCTACCGTCGGCAATCAGAGAAAAAGAGTTACGGTGAAAAGTAGCTAGGGTATCGCGAAAAGATTCACTATCGAGAAATATTCTAAGTGTCGAATCTGAATACTGAGAATCAAAGACCAAGTCCTCTTAAATACAATTCAAATCTGCTCAAATCTGATGAACAGTATCCACCGACACTTAAGTCTCAAAACTGATTTCTCACTCCGATATGAATCTCATATCAGATATGATTCTTCATCAAAACAGATCCTGAATTTCCCAAACGACGTCGCACAGAGTCCACTCTCGCATCTGGACACGTCACCTGCTACTCGAATCTGAAATGCTAAACGCATCACATCACAACACTCAGATCCTACTCATATCTGAATACCTTCGCAACTCACATCTGAGTCTCCCCCGCTAAGCCTAAACGCTGTCATTCCCACTAATCAAAACAGCGTAGTTTCACTACCCGCTACAGAAACACACTAGCGTACTCACATCTGCTTAGCGATACCAGATTCTAACCTCGAATCTGATCAGCTCTCAAATCTGATCGCTGCAACCAAACTTCTAAAACTTCCAAAAATTGTTCCAAGTACTAATACGGACCTGATAGCTTCACCAAGAATATCAGCTCAAAGCTGGCTCATCCCAAATCTGTTCAAGCCAAATCTGGTCAATGCTAACCCGATTAATTAACTCAATTAAATCAATCAACTTTCGGGTCTCACATATCTCCCCCACTAAAACAGGATTCGTCCTCGAAATCAAACAACAATTCCGGATCAAGAGTTCAAGATAACTGGGAAAACAACCATAATCAAACATCTACCGGGAAACAACAAGAAAAAAACTAGCTACTGGAATCTGATACCATGCTTACTCAAACAGATGCGGCCACTCACGCTGCATCTTCTCTTCCAGTTCCCACGTAGCTTCCTCTCTACCATGTTTGTTCCACTGAACCATCACGAAAAGAATGGTCTTGTTCCTCAGCTGTTTCTATTTCTATCCAAGATCTGCAAGGGATATTCCACATAACTCAAAGTTCGATCTAGCTCCACCTCGTCAGTTCTCAACACATGCGACGGATCAGGCTTATACTTCCTCAACATAGACACATGAAAAACATCTTGTAAGGAATACAAATATGGCGGCAACAACAGTCGATAAGCCAAAGGACCAATACTCTCAACAATCTCATATGGTCCAACATAACGAGGAGCCAACTTTCCCTTGAGACCAAATCTCATAACACTGCGGAAAGGAGAAACTTTCAGGAAAACCATATACCAACCTAAAATTCCAAAGGCCTATTCCTCTTGTTTGCATAACTGGCTTGGCGATCCTGTGAAGCTTTCATTCGCTGGTGAATCAGATCTACTTGATCTCTCATCTGCGCACAAATTTTGGAGAAGACAGCTGCTTCTCCCCCACTTCTTCCCAACACACAGGCGATCTGCACTTCCTGCCATTCAATGCCTCAAAAGGTGCCATACCAACCGTGACCTGATAGCTATTATTGTAAGAAAACTCAACCAAAGACAACGAATCTTTCCAGCTACCGCTAAAATCCAACAGTCGATAAGCCAAAGGACCAATTCTCTCAACAATCTCATATGGTCCAACATAACGAGGAGCCAACTTTCCCTTGAGACCAAATCTCATAACACTGCGGAAAGGAGAAACTTTCAGGAAAACCATATCACCAACCTGAAATTCCAAAGGCCTATGCCTCTTGTTTGCATAACTGGCTTGGCGATCCTGTGAAGCTTTCATTCGCTGGTGAATCAGATCTACTTGATCTCTCATCTGCTGCACAAATTTTGGAGAAGACAGCTGCTTCTCCCCCACTTCTTCCCAACACACAGGCGATCTGCATTTCCTGCCATTCAATGCCTCAAAAGGTGCCATACCAACCGTGACATGATAGCTATTATTGTAAGAAAACTCAACCAAAGACAACGAATCTTTCCAGCTACCGCTAAAATCCATCACAACAGCTCTTAACATATCCTCTAAAATCTGGATATGATTCTTCATCAAAACAGATCCTGAATTTCCCAAACGACGTCGCACAGAGTCCACTCTCGCATCTAGACACGTCACCCGCTACTCGAATCTGAAATGCTAAACGCATCACATCACAACACTCAGATCCTACTCATATCTGAAGACCTTCGCAACTCACATCTGAGTCTCCCCCGCTAAGCCTAAACGCTGTCATTCCCACTAATCAAAACAGCGTAGTTTCGCTACCCGCTACAGAAACACACTAGCGTACTCACATCTCAATTAATCCATTAAACTTTCGGGTCTCGCATCTCTCCCCCACTAAAACAATATTTCGTCCTCAAAATCACACAATAACTCCAGATCTGAGCAAAACTTCCACAAAACAATCAACACTGGAAAACATGCTGTACACAAACAACTAGCAGCACTCTAACACACAACAAGAGGCTACTAACCAAGAGTTCAAGATAACTGGAACAAACAACAACAAACAATTCAGCTACTGGAAACAAATGCAACATCTACTCAAACAGATGAGGCCACTCACGTTGCATTTTCTCTTCCAGCTCCCACGTAACTTCTTCTCTACCATTTTTGCTCCACTGGATCATAACCAAAGGAATGGTCTTGTTCCTTAGCTGTTTCTCTTTTCTGTCCAAGATCTGCAAGGGATACTCCACATAGCTCAAAGTTATATCTAGCTCCACCTCGTCAGTTCTTAGCACATGCGAAGGATCCGGCTCATACTTCCTCAACATCGACACATGTAAAACATCATGCAAGGAGGACGAATCTGGTGGCAACAACAGTCGATAAGTCAAATGACCGATTCTCTCAACAATCTCATATGGTCCAACATAACGAGGAGCCAACTTTCCCTTGAGACCAAATCTCATAACACTGCGGAAAGGAGAAACTTTCAGGAAAACAATATCACCAACCTGAAATTCCAAAGGCCTATGCCTCTTGTTTGCATAACTGGCTTGGCGATCCTGTTAAGCTTTCATTCGCTGGTGAATCAGATCTACTTGATCTCTCATCTACTGCACAAATTTTGGAGAAGACAGCTGCTTCTCCCCCACTTCTTCCCAACACACAGGCGATCTGCACTTCCTGCCATTCAATGCCTCAAAAGGTGCCATACCAACCGTGACCTGATAGCTATTATTGTAAGAAAACTCAACCAAAGACAACGAATCTTTCCAGCTACCGCTAAAATCCATCACAACAGCTCTTAAGATATCCTCTAAAATCTGGATAGTTCTCTCATATTGGCCATCTGTCTGGAATGATACGCTGTACTCATCGCCAATCTGGTACCCAAAGCTGTTTGAAAACTCTTCCAAAACCTGGAAGTAAACCTCGGATCACGATCTAAAATAATATAAACAAGCACACCATGCAAACGCACCATGAAATCTATGTACAACTTCGCCATATTCTTCAAATAATACGTCATGTTGTAGGGAATGAAGTGCGCAGACTTCGACAACCTATCGATAACAACCCACACAGCATCACAACCTCTGCTGGAACGAGGCAAATGGGTCACAAAATCCATAGATATGTGCTCCCAACTCCATTGAGTCACCTCTAAGCTCTGTAACAAACCACCAGGTCTCATACTTTCAGCATTGACTTGCTGACAATTCAAACAACGGGCTACAAAATCAGCAACATCACTCTTAAAACCCGCCCACCAGTAATGCTGCTTCAAGGCATGATACATCTTCCTTGCACCAGGATGAATACTGTGTCTACTACAGCTCTAAGCTCTGTAACAAACCACCAGGTCTCATACTTTCAGCATTGACTTGCTGACAATTCAAACAACGGGCTAAAAAATCAGCAACATCACTCTTCAAACCTGCCCACCAGTAATGCTGCTTCAAGGCATGATACATCTTCCTTGCACCAGGATGAATACTGTGTCTACTACAGTGCGCTTCTCTCAAGATCTTCTCTTTCAATTTGATCAGATTTTGCACAACCAACCTACCACAAAACCTCAAACAACCATCAGACGAGACAGTATAATCCTCTAACTGTCCAACTCTAACCTTCAGCTTCAACTCATGGATAGATTAATATGTCCTCTGAGCTGCTCTAATGCTCGCAACAATCTGTGGCTCAACTTGGAAAGAAGACACCACAACATAATCCTCACCTGGGTAATATCGCCAACAGTAGTGCTTAGATGCTCATGGATCTTCGAAATCTGCAACTAAGCCAGCATCGCCACTTGAGCCTTTCTGCTCAATGCATCAGCAACTACATTTACTTTCCCAGGCTGATATTGGATCTCACAATCAAAATCCTTAAGCAGCTCCATCCATCTACGCTGTCTCATGTTCAAATCTGACTGAGAAAACAAATATTGAAGGCACTTATGGTCTGAATACACCACAAACTGCTCAGATAGTGGCGCCAAATCTTCAAGACAAAAACCACTGCTGTCAACTCCAAATCATGAACTAGGTAACGAGTCTCATGCGGTTTCAACTGACGAGAGGCATACGCAATGGCTTGACTGTCAGGCCTCGTGCACAACACAGAGTCAAAACACACAAAACGTAGAGGAAGCACTTAAAAGTGGCTAAAAATTTTTCGCTTTTGGCCTGACGAAGAAAACATAATTTAAAATACTGTCATACTCAAAATAATCCCAGTTAACACATACTCAAAATAACAGAGCAGCATTATTAACGGATACGAGCACTGCCCAACGGCAAAAATACAACAGCATAGTATCTAAACAACACCAATCAACTAAATACAACAACTGAAAACCACAATCACAGACAGACTAATAGCTATATAAGCCTAAGCACCACCCGGGACATCCCACCCGCGGTGATACCAGTGCAATAGATACTATACATAACTGGGACACTCTAAACACCTCCTGGGGCATCTCGAGCTGGATCATCTCCACGACCAGCGGAATAACCTAGAAAACCTGAACAAAAAGTAGGCAAACAAAACAAACCAGCCCCAGAGGGACATCGGGGTCAAACCCCAGTACGAAGAGCAGCATAAAACAGCAATCAGATACAGCAT
Organism: Dorcoceras hygrometricum; assembly: GCA_001598015.1. Classification (NCBI taxonomy): domain Eukaryota; kingdom Viridiplantae; phylum Streptophyta; class Magnoliopsida; order Lamiales; family Gesneriaceae; genus Dorcoceras; species Dorcoceras hygrometricum. The sequence continues at coordinate 10,919 of KV001332.1, read as the reverse complement.
GCAATGTATCATGTCGTGCAAATGCATGAGCGGTACAAAGAACATCGGCAACAACCGGAGGGCCAAACGATAGGAAGCAACAACTGTGACACATCACTGAGTCTCGGAAGCTACCCGATCGCACCCAGTGGAAAATAGAGTGGCTCATCGCCGCACCTGCGCGGAAGCCACCCGCCAGGTCGCACGGAATTTCAAGTGGACACAACCACCCACCAACCTCTATCCAGGTCACTGCAACTGAGGACTGGGAACAACTCAACCAACATCCTCCAGCTGCTGCAACTGAGGACTGGGAATAACTCAACCAACATCCTCCAGCTGCACTCAATCGTGGTTATGAAACACAGCACCACGCCACGAGAGAAAAGCTCCAACAGAGCAACATGTATAGCTTGGCTGTCAAAGGAATCAAGGGCCCAATATGCTATGCAGATGCAGTATCATGCTCAACATAATGCATGTACGTGAAATGCCAATAAACACATCAAAGACATTTAAATAAACGCATGTACAAAAATTCATCATATGAGAAATCGGGAATACTGGAACCACCTTAAACCGCAATAGATAACACACCAGGCAATTCCAGACAATAGGCATGCAGAACACCTACAACCCTGTCTCCGCACAAAGTACCAGGTATAATCATACAACGAACATAATACATTCCCATGCCTATATCAAAGCTGAATTACAAGCTCAATTCGTACCTCTCTTCCTCAAACTACCTCAAAGCAACACAGCAAAATACGGCCTGCACAATTCTGATTTCCAACAAAGCGTAGCACTCAACAACCGAAACCTGGAAGCACACGCATAACAGATTTCAAGGAATGGCTAACACAAATTCATGGCCAACTCTCAACAAAACTCACGGCCAACAACCAAATCTTACGGCTGGAATTACCTAAATTCAAACCAGCGTCGGCAAAAATACAATAGCATAGTATCTAAACAACACCAATCAACTAAATACAACAACTGAAAACCACAATCACAGACAGAATAATAGCTATATAAGCCTAAGAACCACCCGGGACATCCCACCCGCAGTGATACCAGTGCAATAGATACTATACATAACTGGGACACTCTAAACACCTCCTGGGGCATCTCCAGCTGGATCATCTCCACGACCAGCGGAATAACCTAGAAAACCTGAACAACAAGTAGGCAAACAAAACAAACCAGCCCCAGAGGGACATCGGGGTCAAACCCCAGTACGAAGAGCAGCATAAAACAGAAATCAGATACAGCATGCAATGTATCATGTCTTGCAAATGCATGAGCGGTACAAAGAACATCGGTAACAACCGAAGGGCCAAACGATAGGAAGCAACAACTGTGACACATCACTGAGTCTCGGAAGCTACCCGATCGCACCCAGTGGAAAATAGAGTGGCTCATCGCCGCACCTGCGCGGAAGCCACCCGCCAGGTCGCACGGAATTTCAAGTGGACACAACCACCCACCAACCTCTATCCAGGTCACTGCAACTGAGGACTGGGAACAACTCAACCAACATCCTCCAGCTGCTGCAACTGAGGACTGGGAACAACTCAACCAACATCCTCCAGCTGCACTCAATCGTGGTTATGAAACACAGCACCACGCCACGAGAGGAAAGCTCCAACAGAGCAACATGTATAGCTTGGCTGTCAAAGGAATCAAGGGCCCAATATGCTATGCAGATGCAGTATCATGCTCAACATAATTCATGTACGTGAAATGCAAATAAACACATCAAAGACATTTAAATAAACGCATGTACAACAATTCATCAGATAAGAAATCAGGCATACTGGAACCACCTTAAACCGCAATAGATAACACACCAGGCAATCCAGACAATAGGCATGCAGGAACACCTACAACCCTGTCTCCGCACAAAGTACCAGGTATAATCATACAACGAACATAATACATTCCCATGCCTATATCAAAGCTGAATTACAAGCTCAATTCGTACCTCTCTTCCTCAAACTACCTCAAAG
>KV001331.1:45320-104806 GCA_001598015.1 Dorcoceras hygrometricum | reverse complement strand
GAGTGGGTATGACGGCTATCATGAAACACATCTAATAGTCGCTGTGTATTCTGAACGTGTTCCTAGTCGATTGGGCCGTCAAAATGAGGATAAGGCCGCCCGAGTTCGAGACTAGTATCTGCGATGCGAAGTACCATGTTTCATTGGTAGGGAACATTGTGATGTTCTGAGCATGCAGATAGATAGTGACCTGGTGATCTATCGAACTACCCTCGTTCGGACTTTCCAAGTGGTTACCATTTGTCGAGTGGATAAGTCCGAGGTCTTGGTTGTACTGATTAGTCCTCACGACTCGAAACGTCATTGAGACTCTACATGATAGACGTCTCACTTTGACCCGTTTTCCGACTCACTTGGGGCCATAAGGCGTCGGGATTGGGTGAGACCCCGATGCATGTAGGAGTCGATGCATCGTTGTCGAGGATTCACCGCTCGCAGACATGCGTGGATATCCTATGCTATCTGAGGGGATAATAGTGTATAAATCTCTGGCCAGAGTACTAGAAGTATTTTAGGTAAATGTGTTTACCTAGTTACACTCGGATGTCACTATTTGATCTCCAAGATGTATGCATAGCTATCGGATCTGTAGCGACTCTCGATTTACCAATGGTCGTTGATCTGATCGGGATATATGGATTGAAAGGACCGTACTGTACGCTAACCACGACCAACTGGTTCTTGCAGGCACTATCAGTGATACCTAGGGGATCATGGGGCGATGTTGCTAGACGCTTTTACCATGATCCGTTGGGCAAGTCCGGAATTGTGATTCCGGAGCCACAATGGTTGTGGGCCCACGGCTAGCTGTATCCCTGAACCATTGAGGGTCACACAAGTACTGGATTCAAGATTCCCGCACGGATACTCAGCTCAATGTGTTGAGCATACGAAGAGGATTTTGGGGAGTGCGACTTCCTAAAATTCAACAGGGGTCAAATCGTGATTTCCCGCTGTTGAGGGGCAAAACGGTCATTTTGCACTGGGGTTCTGAAAAATGGTTTTTCAGATCATAGTATTCAGTTTTGGAAACTGAATCGATCGGTCCGATCTGATCGGCGATCGGAGTTACGATGAAGTCATGGTGATAGGGATGAACCGAATGTTCACCCGTTGGACCCGGGCCCGTTGGACCGGTCCAAGATTATTACTAAGTCTATTTAATTAGGCTTGTAGACTTCATAAACACCACTAACTCACAACCCTAAACCTAGAAGCAAGCGCCGCCCCCTTCTCCTCTCCAAAAGCCGCCGCCGCCGCCCGCCGTGCGCCGCCGCCGCCTCTCTTCGCCGGAAAATCTGTTCCGGCCAAATTTGACGAGGAGAATCCGTCCGCGCCGATCTCGTCAGGCCTTCTAGTGCAGGCTGACGAAGGAATCCCATCTCCGGTCGTGGACCTGATTGACGATATCTACCGCCGCCTACCGTGAAGTGCCGTTTTCTTTACGAAATCGGTCGAAGCCAGGCACAAGTTGCCAGCAAGGTAGCAATCTTAAACGCCCTATGAATGTCATAGCATGTTGTTTTATCGTATTGATCGTCTCCCGGTATTGTTTTATTTGTTCTTCCGCTTCCTCGTCGGGAGGCGTGATCCGGATCCAAACAATAATGAAGATAAAGAATGCCATAAAAGAATACGAATTTCATAAATAAAGATCGTTATACAAAGAGTCAATAAGAACCCACACGCCACAAGTTGGCTAGTTGGGCATCTACTCTGACAAAGATCCCCTAGGTATCACTGATAGTGCCTGCAAGAAGCAGTCGGTCATGGTTAGCGTATAGTACGGTGCTTTCAACTAATATATCCCGATCGAATCAACGACCATTGGTAAATCGAGAGTCGTTAGAGATTCGATAGCCATGCATACATTTTGGAGATCAGAATAGCGACATCGCGAGTGCTACCGGGTAAATTCATTTACACTGAAGCACAAGAGTACTCTGGCCAGAGATTTGTCACACTATTATCTCCTCAGATAACATAGGATATCCTCGCACTAGGGCGAGCGGTGAATCCTCGACAACAAAGCATCGACTCCACATGCTTCGTGACCTCACCCAATGTCAGGCCCCGTGGTAATTAACTATAATTAATAGAACAATTTAGCACATAAACGCGGAAGCATAAAACATGGCTAAAAATTTTTGAAATCAAATTAGGCCTGAACTCAAATCATCATTTAAAATATACATACTCAAAATACAAGTTTAAATCTAAACTCATACAACAACAGGTAATTCAAATCAAATCAACAGCGATCCCCCGAATACATACAACCTCAGGGCATCCCCTGGATCAATACATAGTAATATAATAATTGGGACTCAAGGAAATGGGATCGAACAGCTGAAGTTCCAGTCTGTCCAGCTTGGTTACCTGAAGATCCTACAACTGGGCAACACAGATCCAAACAACAAAAGCAGGAAAAGAAAATACGAGGTCAAGCCTCAGTACGAAGAGCTATCTAAAACAGAAAATCATGCAACATGCTATATCTCAAGTTATGAAATGCATGAGGCTGTAAAAGGAATCGGTCAACAAGGCCTGCTAATTAGTTGGCAGTACATTTCAATCGAGCCTCTATACCTGCACAGTGTATCAACCGGGGAAATAATCGGTCTGTGATCTTCAGGCCCGTCAGCCATCACAGCTCGATGGTATTCAGACACAGCTCCTCACTGGTCACGGCACAACAATACATCAGGGACTTCCCTATAGCTCAAATCTAGGGCTCGAAAGAGCTAAGGAACTGTCGGGTTCAGCTTGCGAAAACAGTCGAGCAACACTGTTACTTCGTGATCCTTCACAAACGTCGACTCAAGCTTCCCAGCTAGTGTTAATCGAAAGAGCTACTCAAGAAGAGCTCAACGCCACCTGTCTCGCTCCAAACAACGGCGGAATTCGACGGCAATTAACCGAAGAAGGGTTGGAATGAACATTATCTATCGAGGGTTTTGAAGAAGGAGATAAGAAATATCAGGTTCAAAAATACGTGAAGTGTTGAGCAGCACTTGGTATATAAATCCTCGAATCACTACTGTTCTAAGCAATTCAGATCTTTGCTTAAGCTAAGGCACAAATCCTCTCAAAGCTGATACCATATTTCGCTCTATGCTGAAACGATGCAAGCATTCGAACTCTCTTCCAACTCATATAGCAAACAACGTCGCGCCAACTTAACAAAACGACGTATCATAGGGACACGTCACCTCGATACCAATGGCTGATCAACAAACCAGCAGCTGAATAAAACAACGCATCGGATCCCTCAACAGTAGATGTCTAACACGACCAACAGTTGACGCTAAACGTTACACCCAAAACGTTTTCGTCCAACTTATCAAAATGACGTAGTTTCGATACCCGCTAAGAACACGCTAGCGAAACCACAGCTGGTTCCTGTTCACCAAAACGTCGTCGCTTCAGAGTCCCTTAGCGCTCTCTACTGACCATCGCAACTAAAATACCAACGTTTGAAATCCACGTCAGCATTGCTGCTGCTTCCTACCAAAACGCAACGTCTGAAATACCAACAGCTGACGCGATCGCTTATCGATGATGCAAAACCCGAACAGATATCTCTCCCGCGACATCTGAACTCCAAATTCGATGCTGATCTCACCCGAGAACCAGCAACTCACAGCTGATCAACTCTAAATCAAATCTGAACACCCAGAAATCACAATTCCGTGACAATTTTAATCCAAAAGCTGGTTAGCCATTAAATCATACTTAACAGAATTTCTAGTCCTCACACCCAATCTCGACACCTGATGACCCTCACGGAGTCGGTAAACGAGTCAAAGTGAGGCGACTAATCATGTAGAGTCTCAATGGTGTTTCGAGTAGTAAGGACTAATCCATACGACCAATACCTCGGACTCTCCACTCGACAAATGGTAACCACTTGGAGAATCCGAACGAGGGTAGCTCGATAGTTCGCCAGGCAAACCATCCATCTGCATGCTCAGAACATCACAATGTTCCCTACCAATGAAACGTGGTACTTCACATCGCAGATGCTAGTCTCAAACTCGGGCGGCCTTATCCTCATTTTGACGGCCCAATCGACTAGGAACAAGTTCATAATACACAGTGACTATTAGATGCGTTTCATGATAGCCATCATATCCACTATCATATCTATTAGGATAAATTTATAGTTTTGGTGATAACAAAAATGACAAGTTATATTTGGACATTCAGATGTTGATAATAGTGTTTGAGTATCCAGACGATAGAGTTGTTCAGACGCAAGGTATTTTTCTCAGTTAAGTATTTAGTCAACAGGAAATGCAGACGATAGTCACAGTACACCAGTCGTTGGGTTATTCAGATGCTAGCTACAGTACTTTGTATAATCATACGCAAGTATTTGAGTGATAGAGTGTTTTGATAAAGACTGCAAAACGACAGCGTTTGAATAAGTTGAAAAGATAGCGTATTGGAATCAGTCTATGGATTATATTAACCAGACGACAACTACAGTATTTTGCATATTCAGACGCAGGGATCACTTATCCAGACGCAAGCTACAGCGTCTTGTAAAATCAGACGCAAGCTACAGTAAAGCTTCCAGTCGTTGTGTTTTCTCAAGTATATTGAAACTGGAAGATCATAATCAACGATGAAGGAATTTCAGGCGCAAGCAACAAAGAGATTCAAATACGATCATATACTCAAATTGGAAAAGATCAACAGAATCGTACAATTGCCTGGAATTAAGGAGACAACATCGGTACTATTTTTTGGTTAATAGTGCATATTTTCAGAGGTTGTTACACGGTTATTACACAAATATGGAAGGCGAAAAATTTGCTCTGACAGTGTGCAATTTACCTTATAGTGGAGCAGAGTATACGGTTACAAGATTATCAGAATTTCAAAAGGATTTTGTTAAAGAGATTCAAATACGATCATATACTCAAATTGGAAAAGATCAACAGAATCGTACAATTGCCTGGAATTAAGGAGACAACATCGGTACTATTTTTTGGTTAATAGTGCATATTTTCAGAGGTTGTTACACGGTTATTGCACAAATATGGAAGGCGAAAAATTTGCTCTGACAGTGTGCAATTTACCTTATAGTGGAGCAGAGTATACGGTTACAAGATTATCAGAATTTCAAAAGGATTTTGTTTCCTTAGCTATTCAAATGACCGTTGAGCAAAGACTATAAATACCAGCAGTTTGAATTGAATATATCTCTCGCTCTAATTACCTTGCTGTTACGCTGCCATTTATACGAGCTATTCTCATATTGTAGCATTCTCAAAAAGGCTCAAACACTCGAAGAAAAAAACCGCTGATCTTCATAAGATAAACCTTCGAGTCATCTTCTGGTTCACTTGTTGAATCGCGTTTCTACGTTTTAGAAACCAGAAGATTTTACAGTCTCAATAGTGTTGTATCTCATTGTAATATTTATTTGAGTCTGTAACGAACGTGCTCCTTAAAGCCGTTCGAAAAATATCATTCATTTGTAAACCAGCAGCTGCGTCTGCGTTTTAGGTTGTGGTGTTGCTAGGAGTTCACTTGGAGCGAGGCTCGGTGATCGGGTGTTTGTAGAAGGACTACACGCATCAAATCTTCTAGTGAATCCTTCCTGAAAAGGAAGAAAGGGAGACGTAGGATATTCATATCCGAACTTCCAGAAACAAATTCTCGACCCTTGCTCTTTACTTTACGCATTTAATTATTTATCGTGTTAATCTGTTCACAAATCAATCGGCCTCTTTCCGAACATTCTTTGTTGGCCGATAGATTTGATTAAACTGAGATCCTTAAATCTGATAACTTGGATTTAAGTTAAGCAGTGCTTGTAAAACTATTTTTAAATGGTTTCGAAAATTTGAAAATACCAAGAGTTCATTCAACCCCCTCCTTCTGAACTCTTGCAGCTGTTTTTCGAACCACATTGATCGTATTTTGGGACTATCAATTGGTATCAGAGCCAGTGTATCTTAGTATTGAACAGTTATCTTTCGTGCTTTATTATATCTCAATATGTCTACTTCTCACAACAAGATTCCTTTGTTTTCAAGGGAAGACTATGACGACTGGAATATACGCATGCAAGCGCATCTGGCTGCTCTAGATGATGAAATGTGGGTGGTCCTCACTGAAGGGCCGCTGAAGATTTTGAAGCCTAATCTAGCGTTTGATATATCCAATGGCGAGCCTCAGTTTCTTGAGAAGGCCAGACATGAGTATACAAGTGAAGATAAAAAGAAAGCAAACTTAGACAACGTGGTCAGGGATACGCATGCAAGCGCATCTGGCTGCTCTAGATGATGAAATGTGGGTGGTCCTCACTGAAGGGCCGCTGAATATTTTGAAGCCTAATCTAGCGTTTGATATATCCAATGGCGAGCCTCAGTTCCTTGAGAAGGCCAGACATGAGTATACAAGTGAAGATAAAAAGAAAGCAAACTTAGACAACGTGGTCAGGGATATACTTTACAAGACGCTGGACAAAGACAAAAATATGTTCAGCAAAATCAAAACCTGCGCCACAGCCAAAGACATCTGGGAAAAGTTGATCCAGATATGTGAAGGAAGCGACGAGACAAAGGAGAACAAGCTGACCGTGGCTCAGCAGAAATATGAGTCAATAAAGATGAAGGACGGCGAAACAATGACTGAATTTGACGAGCACTTCAGTGCAGTTGTCATCGAGTTGAACAGTCTTGGCAAAGAATACAGTAACAGAGAGTTGGCGTTGAAGGTCATGAGAGCATTACCAAGAGAGTGGGATGTGAAAACCATGGCTATGAGGGAATCAAAGGATTTGAACAAACTGGAGCTTCACGATTTGTTCGCAAACCTGAAAGCATATGAATTTGAACTCGAAACAAGATCTAAAGTCCCATAAATCTCCCAGCCAACGAAAGCAATAGCTGCTGCAACTACTGAATAGTGCTCTCCAAGCACTAGCAAGACGGCTGATCAACTCAGCGATGACGTCATGTCCCTCTTAGTTAAGAAGTTTGGGAAATTCATGAGAAGATCTTTCAACCCTTCTACTCCTTATAATAATTATCATAAATCTGATAAAGTTAATACTGATTTAACTTGTTTTAACTGTGGTCGTCCAATGCATTTTGCAGCTGATTGCAATAGGCCAAAGAAGGAGGACAGATCCAGGGATGACAAGAAAATGGATGATAGATATCGAAGAGACGAGAAGAAGGAGGATAGATACAAGCGAGAGGACAAGACTGATGAAAGATCTGTTGATAGATCCAAGGAGAGATCCAAGGATAGATGGATGAGGACAAGAGGTGATAAGAGGACCAGCCGCAAGCATGACCGCAAAGTACTGGTGGCTGAGGAAAGCACCAAGAACTGGGCAGATACTGACTCAGAATCTTCATATAGCAGCTCCTAATCTAGTGATAGTGAACAGGAAGAGGTTCACTATTTTATGGCTGATAAGACATCGGATGACGAGGTATTCGATTTCTCTAACGTTGAATTTACACGAGAAGATCTTGTCAGTGCACTAAATGACATGGTCAAAGAGTACAAGAAGCTTTCTCATTCATTCGAGGAAGTTAAAGCTGAAAACATAAGTCTGAAAAGTAGTTCGACTGAATCAAGTTCTGATGAGCTTTAGGATATTGACAGCTTGAAGATTGAGTTGCGTAAGCTGACAGCTGAGAATGATTTGTTTAGAAATGAATCCAGTGAGCTCAAGGCTGAAGTTGAAAAATTAACTAAAGAAATGAGCTCATGGAATCAATCGGCTCGTGCTCTCCACAAGCTGCATGAAATCCAAAAATCAGTGCACGATAGAACTGGTTTGGGTTTCAATAGTAGTGACAGCAGTGAAGGAGAAACAAGTACTCAATCACAGCTGGCATATGACAAGTTCAACAAGATGAGCTTTGTCAAAGCCAACGTGATATATGACTACTTTGAGTCGATAACATTTGATGACCAAAAGTCTCCCAAGTTGAACAAAAATGGAAAAGCTGGTATCGAATTTTCAAAACCTGAGAACTCCAAGCCAAGCTGGATAAAGAAAGGTTGAAAAAGGTTCAAGCAGAAAAAAGATCTAAATGGTACACAAAATGAAATCAAAACTCAACAGATCTCACAATTATGCACAGACCCTTAAGGATACTTATACTGGAAAAACTGTTAAGGTCATTCAAGTATGGGTCCCGAAAGGGGTAATCCAATCAGGACCCAAGTAGAATTGGGTACCAAAAGCTGGTTTTATGATTGCAGGATAAAAGTACGAACCAGCTGATGTATCAAACGTATGGTACCTGGACAGCGGCTGTGCAAGAAATATGACAGGAAATCAAAAGTTGCTATCAGACGTAATTCCACACAAAGGCGCAAAGATAGTCTTTGGTGATAACGCATACGGTAACACTGTGGGTAAGGGTAAGCTTATCCACTGTAACATATCTATTTCTGATGTCTTAGTTGTTGATAACCTTCGATACAATCTGATTATAATTAGTCAACTGTGTGACAAAGGTTACATATTCAAGTTTCAACAACACACATGCACGGTTCAGAGTCCAAGTGGTCTGACTGTATTGGTAGGCAAATGTTTGGGGAATACCTACATAATCAATTGGTCAGATCAGTTGGAATCTGAGCATTTATGCCTTGCAGCTGGTTCTTCCAGGAGCTGGCTGTGGCATCAAAGAATGAATCATATTGCATTCAAAACACTTGCTAAATTGAGTCAACATGATATGGTTTCTGGTCTGCCAAAAATTAGTTTTTCTAAGGATAAGATCTGTGCCGCATGTCAGCTGGGTAAACAAATCAAATCTACTTTCAAAAATAAAGGCAGAAAACGTTCTACCCGTTGCCTTGAGCTCTTGCATATGGATCTTTTTGGTCCTATTTCAGTAACAAGCTTAGGGGGAACGAATTACACCCTTGCAGTTGTTGATGATTTTACTAATATACTTGGGTGTTGTTTTTAAAAGCAAAATCTGAAACCGCCGACCAGTTGATACGCCTTTTAAAACGTTTACAAAATGACAGATCTTGTTCAGTCAACCGGATAAGAAGTGATCGCGGTACTGAGTTTCTAAATTTTAAATTAACTTCTTATATGGAAGACTTGGGAATAAAGCATGAGCTTTCAGCAGCTAGAACTCCTCAATAAAACGGGTTAGCTGAAAGGAGAAACCGCACTTTAAAAGAAGCTGCTAGATCTATGATTGCATATTCCGGGATTTCACAAAAATTCTGGGCAGAAGCAGTTAACACAGCATGTTACACTCAGAACAGATCAATGATTAATAGGATGCACGATTAAACCCCATATGAGATCTGGCATGGCAAGAAACCTGATATCTCTTACTTCAGGGTGTTTGGATGTAAATTTTTCATTCATAACAATGGCAAAAAGCATCTAACAGCCTTTGAACCTAAATCTGATGCAGGTATCTTCTTAGGCTATTCAGCTGTGAGCAAAGCATATCGAGTGTTCAACAATCGAATCTTGACGGTTGAGGAATCAGCACACGTAGTGTTTGATGAAACCAGCTTCAAGTCAATTCAGCTGCAAGCTTACATGATTTGTGTTCACGTCTGGAGTCAAAAAGTCTTGAAGAATCAGACAACGACGTGCCACAAAGATATTCAGCTGAGAAAGAACAACCAGCAGTGGTCACAACACATAACAATGATCAACAGGATCTGACAGGTAATCCAGCAGTTATTGATTTAACTAACGTGGATCAGCCGCAGGATCAATTTGCCTCAAGTGTACCAGCTGCTGGAGGTGTAGCGACAAATGCACAACCAGACGATGCACAACCTGACGACGCTCAACCAGACGCTGCTCAATCAGATGTTGGTCAAGAAGGAAGCGCATATCATTCAGTACCAAGGCCATCGTCTGGACAACCAGTCGTAAGTATTTCTCATCAGCTGGAAGCAGACGCACAAACCAATAATGTTCAACATCGAATGGCGTCTGCTGAACGAGCCGTTGCAAACTATGCACAACCAGACGACGCACAACCTGACGACGCTCAACCAGACGACTGCTCAATCAGATGTTGGTCAAGAAGGAAGCGCATATCATTCAGTACCAAGGCCATCGTCTGGACAACCAGTCGTAAGTATTTCTCATCAGCTGGAAGCAGACGCACAAACCAATAATGTTCAACATCGAATGGCGTCTGCTGAACGAGCCGTTGCAAACTAGCCAGTGACACAGGGGGAACAAGGAGAAAATCCATTTGGACTTGATCTTCGGTGGAATAAAAATCATCCACACGAGCAAGTCATAGGTAATTTCAAATCTCCTGTTCGCACTCGAGGCCAGCTATCTCATGATCATTTTGATGCTGCATTTCTATCGCATATAGAACCTAAGAAAATAGATGAGGCCTTAGCTGACCCCAGCTGGATAGACGCTATGCAAGAAGAACTTAACCAGTTTAAACGTAATAGTGTTTGGACACTTGTACCTAGACCTAGTAATCATTCAGTCATAGGAACTAGGTGGGTCTTTAGGAAAAAACTGAATGAAGATGGCGTAGTAACTAGAAATAAAGCTAGGTTGGTAGCGCAAGGATTTAGACAAATGGAAGGAATAGACTTCGATGAGACCTTTGCACCAGTAGCTAGATTAGAAGCCATCCGCATGTTTCTTGCATACGCTGCATTCAAAGACTTTAAAGTCTTTCAGATGGATGTTAAGAGTGCCTTTCTAAATGGCGTCTTAACAGAGGAAGTGTATGTTGCACAACCTCCTGGCTTCGTAAATCATACACATTCAGACTTTGTTTACAAACTGGATAAAGCTCTATATGGGTTGAAGCAAGCACCCAGAGCTTGGTATGATACACTATCTAAGTTTCTAATTGAGCATGAATTCACAATAGGCACAGTTGATAAGACACTTTTTAAGTTTGTTAAAGCTGACCATGTATTACTAGTTCAAATATATGTTGATGACGTAATTTTTGGGTCAACTAACCCCAAACTGTGCAAGAAATTTTCTAAGCTCATGCAGGATAAATTCGATATGAGCATGATGGGGGAGCTAACATTCTTTCTGGACTTACAAGTTCGACAGCTGGAAAATGGAATCTTCATTAACCAAGAAAAATATACGAAAGAGCTGCTGAAAAAGTTTGGCATGGACAACTGTTCAGCAGCAGCAACCCCAATGAGCTCTTCGATAAAGATGGATAAAGACGAAGCTGGATCTTCCATAGAGGTATCATTGTATCGTGGTACTATAGGCTCTATCGTGGTATTATAGGCTCGTTGCTATACTTAACTGCTAGCAGACCAGACATCATGTTTGCTGCTGTATGTGTGCTAGATTCCAAGCAGAGCCAAAGCAATCGCATTACATAGCTGTAAAGCGAATATTGAAATATTTAAAGGGTACTTCCAATGTGGGTCTTTGGTATCCCAAAGACTCAGGCTTTCAAATAATCGGTTATCGTGATGCAGATTACGCAGGATGCAGGATTGATCGCAGGAGCACTAGTGGAACTTGTCAGTTTTTAGGAGATCAACTGATCTCTTGGTTCAGTAAGAAGCAGACGTCAATTGCCACATCAACAGCTGAAGCAGAGTACCTCGCAGCTGGTAGCTGCTGTGCTCAAATACTATGGATTCAACATTAGCTGAAAGACTATGGCATTGATGCTTCTGAAGCGCCTATTCTCTACGACAACACCAGTGCGATTGCGATCACCCAGAATCCAGTACTGCATTCGAGGACAAAGCACATAGATATCAGGCACCATTTTATCAGGGACCATGTGCTAAAGAGGACGTCCGGTTGGAGTACGTGTCGACTGAGTAACAAGTTGCTGATATCTTCACAAAGCCTCTACCAGACGCTAAGTTTTCTTATTTTAGAAACATATTAGGTCTCCTTGAACTGCCTTGATTGTCTGTGAGCTAATGTATTTTGCAGGTTGTAAGCCGTTGCCTAACTCAGATGCAAGTCTTTTGTTCAGGGGGAACAGTAGACTTCCAGCTGAGGGAAGTTTCTTACGTTGTAGAATACCAGTTGCAGGGGGAACCAGGATCTGGATTGTTAAGTGTGACGTCGTCTGAATATGTTGCGTCTGGATACACCCAGAAGTTGCATATATACAGTCGATACTTATCTATGACCAGATCCTTCTCATCCCTTGTGATACATTAAAAACCAGCTGCGAGTGTTATTAAACCAGACGCAGCAGTTGTGACTTATAAATTTTGGCGCGCGTTTTCTGTACAATTAAAATACTTCTTTTGCAAATATCTTTTGAAAATATTTCTGTACAATCAAAATCATTTCCAAAAATTGTACGTGCCAGTTGGATATGTGACACGTGGATTTGTCATCATTCCAAAAGTCACATCTACACCGTTTCCCATTTCTTTACCTTTTCGTATTCCTTATATTTACGGCGTCCACTGTTCATTTTCTGTTACCTTGCAAAAATTGTTCTCGTACTATTTTGCTCTCTTGCATTCTTCATGCTCTACTTTTGTAGAAACGTTTTCTACAGGTACTCTCGCAATTTATCAAGAATCAGAAATGGCATCTTCTCTGATCAGTAGCAGCCACCACATTGATTTCGACTCAGTTTTGAAACGTTTCTACAGGTACTCTCGCAATTTATCAAGAATCAGAAATGGCATCTTCTCTGATCAGTAGCAGCCACCACATTGATTTCGACTCAGTTTTTGGTATCGATGATGCGGGACTAGTGCAGATGTTTGAATCTCTTATTGTGACGGGGTTGAAAGAATTTTTGGGTTGCCCAGCCGTCATCTACGAAGCTGCTCTCATAGAGTTCTTTGCAAACGGTTCAGTAAGAGACGGATTGGTGGTCAGCACCATTAAGGGAAGAGCCGTTGAGATTTCTGAGGAAGTGTTTGCTGCGACGTTCGAACTATCGACAGAGGGTTTAACAGATTTTTCTGAGGTACCTAAAGATTTGGTGTTTGATGCTTGGATTCTCTTTTCTATATCCAAGGAGCAAGTCAGTATTTCTTGTTTGAAGAAGGAACTGAAAATAGAATATCGCCTTCTGCATGACATTCTGGCGAAATCAATTTACGTCAAAGCAGGTTCATTTGATGCAGTGACCCGTGAGAGATTTATGTTGATGACTGCTATTACCTTCGACGTGAACTGGAGCCGGCTGTTGTTTGATGTTTTGAAGGATATGGTTACCCCTGGCTCTAGGCAAGCTAAAGGGTACGCAATTCAGATTTGTGTTTTGTTGAAAAATATACCAGGATTGGAGTTGGGTGAATCGAGAGCTTTCCCCGTCCCCAGAGTTTTGAATGAGAAAATGGTGCACTGGTATGTTGTTATAAATGAAAAGATTGGTGGAGCGGAGATCCCAGATTCTCCAAAGTTGAAGAAAACCCCTGCTAAGAAGGCTGTGTCTCAACGACCAGCTGTTGATACTACGATGGCACCGGTGGTGAAGAAAAGGAGGACCACCAAGGGTAAACCAGTCGCAAAGGATACTGTAGATGCACCAGTTGAACAACCTCCTGCGTCCAAAAGAAAAATTCATAAGAGAAAACGGAGGTTGGTTCTGGAGATTGATGATGAAATTAATGTTGAAAAACAACCAGCCGTGGCTTTGGATGAACAGGTGGGAGACCCAGCAGATGAAACAGTTTTTGTTGAACCAGTTGTGGAGAAATCACCAACTGATGATCCAGACGCAATCATTGAACAAGTTCTGGATCAATTGGATCCAGTTGCTACAACTGATGGTGAAGATCAACCAGCTAAAACTGCTGAAGAGAGACTCTGGTTTGATCTCCCTTATGAGGATCTAATGGCTCGATTTGATGCTGAGCGGCCAGTTGTCACATGACACAGATGAGGATATGGAACAAGTTTTCACAGAGATTGATACAGTTGAGAGAACAGTTGGAACAGACGCTGAGGTTGGCACAGTGAGTTCTGGAGCAGTCGTTGGAAATGAACAGTTACAGTTAGTTGAGGAGGCAGACGAGGAGATGAGTGGTGATAGTGAGCAGGAGGTGGATGAGCGTATTGATACAGACGAAGCTATGTCGCTGGAAGATATTCTCATGACAATTCAGTCGACGTTCCATTGCCGTCTGCCAGCATGGAAATTACAAAGATTACAATGGGGAAGGAGATAAAAATCCCCGGTGTTGATGAGAGGACTAGGTATCTGACCAGTCTTCCTCAAATCCCTGTTGACGATAAAGGGAAGGAAATTCTTGTGGAGAAAGACCCCGTGAAGGTTAACCCAGCCAAGGAACACTATTATTTGATCTGTGCAGACATTGATCTACTTGTACATTTAAGAGCACAGGTAATAGGAGCCGTTGACCAATTCTTTCATTCTTTCAGTTTTAAGAAACTGGCGACCATAAATGTAGAAGAGATGGCCAAGAAAGAGGAACAAGTTCTGTATTGGGGAGAGACGGAGACCATCCGCGTAGCTCTCAACAGGAAGATGTACATATTGCTAAAGTATAGAGAAGTTTTGGTGAGAAAGTTTTTAGAATCATGGAAGCAGAATTTTGTGCCTGGTGAAGGATATTCTGATACTGATCTTAAGGTCATAAATATTCATTCCGATCATCTATTTATTTTGGAAGAGTTGAAGGAGCAGGCTTTAGCACACGGTCTTACATGGACAAAGACGTGCTGCTCAAAAATCTTTGAAGGGCACACTCGTGATCGCGGTGCAGTCATTGCAAGAAACAACACCAGCACTCCATCCAGATGCTGGATTTGACCAATGATTCGTGTTGATGGAGTGTGGGCTGTTGAACCATGTGCCGATCACTGGGTGAAGATTCCACGGCCAGTTGTGCTAAATGAAGTTCCTCGCCAGTGCTCATATGTAGACACTCTACCCACTGTTAGTGAGTTTTTCAAGATTTTGAGGAAGAGATGGGCAGATATTTGTATAGAGGCCGTAGCATTCTTTGTTTCAGGCAGACTTCTTCCCAGTTGATTCTATTAATTTTTGCAGATCTCTTTCAGTGGATGGACCAGTTTATAGGGTTGCTCCTCGCCAGTCTACTGTTTTTGCTTTGCGTATATCTCAGTTCTGTACAATTTTTATTGATTATAGTTTATTCAGTAGGTTGCCTACAGAGGATATTCGTAGTTTTTTTGGCTCTATCGCTTTAGAGAGAACCGTTTTGAGAAGTGTATAGATTCCTACTCTTTCTGCAGATAGTCAGCATGTACAGTTGCCTTCGAGTTTGGTTTTTGAATCTCCGACTGTACAAATAGAGCAAAGTGCAGCTTTTGCGGATACAGATGATCAGATGGACATTGATCTTTCCGATGATTCTTCTCTGCATTTTGATGACAATGATGCTGCTGCTTCAATTTCTCTACCAGCTGCTCCTATTCCAGACGTTACAGGCCTTAAACCAGTTGCGAGCTTCCACAGAAGAAATCAGTGAAAGAGATGATGGTGCCAAGCACAAAGACACGCTATTATTGCACCTTCATCACCTTGAGAGGAATCTTACCACACGTCTCGATGCACAGGATAGAGTTCTTGGGGCATTGCGCAAAGATTCAAATGATCAAAGAAGTCTCACGTCGTTGGAGATCAAGTCATCTCACAAGCAGTTGAGTACTCAGATTGTCACTACTGCTCTTGATGTAGTTGATGTCCGGAGGGTGGTCAGGGAGAATCACCAGGAGCTTAATGCTAAAATCACTTCTCTGGAGGAGCAAGTGGCCGCTACTCGCCATGATTTACTAGAATTTAGTGCTCAGGCACAGCAGACTCTCAATGTTATTACCGACACCTGATGATCAAAACAGAGGAAGTGGCAATACATGTAGTGGTTGTGATACTGTTAGAACAACAGAAATTGCACAAAGAGACATTGACACTGCGCAGAGAAACATACTGGAGAGGCTTATGAGTGCTGATAGAGCCAGAGAAAGAGAAAGGAGAAGTAAGAGCAGAAATGGATCTTATAAGAGGAGAAGATATTAGATTTTTGAGGATGTGTTAGGATAGAATCCTTATTGATCTTTTGTACAAATCCTATGTACAATTCTTCAGATAATGCAATTTGAATTTCAGCAGTCGTTGTGCAATTTATTTTTGCCTATTCATTTATCTCGGCTGTTAAGTTTTGTCATCACCAAAAAGGGGGAAATTGTTAGGATAAAATTTATAGTTTTGGTGATAACAAAAAGGACAAGTTATATTTGGACATTCAGATGTTGAAAACAGTGTTTGAGTATCCAGACGACAGAGTTGTTCAGACGCAAGATATTTCTCTCAGTTAAGTATTCAGTCAACAGGAAATCCAGACGATAGCCACAGTACACCAGTCGTTGGGTTATTTAGATGCTAGCTACAGTACTTCGTATAATCATACGCAAGTATTTGAGTGATAGCGTGTTTTGATAAAGACTGCAAAACGAAAGCGTTTGAATAAGTTGAAACGACAGCGTATTGGAATCAGTCGATGGATTATATTAACCAGACGGCAACTACAGTATTTTGCATATTCAGACGCAGGGATCACTTATCCAGACGCAAGCTACAGCGTCTTGTAAAATCAGACGCAAGCTACAGTAAAGCTTCCAGTCGTTGTGTTTTCTCAAGTATATTGAAACTGGAAGATCATAATCAATGATGAAGGAATTTCAGGCGCAAGCAACAAAGAGATTCAAATACGATCATATACTCAAATTGGAAAAGATCAACAGAATCGTACAATTGCCTGGAATTAAGGAGACAACGTAGGTACTATTTTTGGGTAAATAGTACATATTTTCAGAGGTTGTTACACGGTTATTGCACAAATATGGAAGGCGACAAATTTTCTCTGACAGTGTGCAATTTACCTTGTAGTGGAGCAGAGTATACGGTTACAAGATTATCAGAATTTCAAAAAGGATTTTGTTTTCTTAGCTATTCAAATGACCGTTGAGCGAAGACTATAAATACCAGCAGTTTGAATTGAAGAGATCTCTCGCTCTAATTACCTTGCTGTTACGCTGCCATTTTTACGAGCTATTCTCATATTGTAGCATCTCAAAAAGGCTCAAACACTCGAAGAAAAAAACCGCTGATCTTCATAAGATAAACCTTCGAGTCATCTTCTGGTTCACTTGTTGAATCGCGTTTCTACGTTTTAGAAACCAGAAGATTTTACAGTCTCAATAGTGTTGTATATCATTGTAATATTTATTTGAGTTTGTAACGAACGTGCTCCTTAAAGCCGTTCGAAAAATATCATTCATTTGTAAACCAGCAGCTGCGTCTGTGTTTTAGGTTGTGGTGTTGCTAGGAGTTCTATAAATACCAGCAGTTTGAATTGAAGAGATCTCTCGCTCTAATTACCTTGCTGTTACGCTGCCATTTTTACGAGCTATTCTCATATTGTAGCATTCTCAAAAAGGCTCAAACACTCGAAGAAAAAAACCGCTGATCTTCATAAGATAAACCTTCGAGTCATCTTCTGGTTCACTTGTTGAATCGCGTTTCACGTTTTTAGAAACCAGAAGATTTTACAGTCTCAATAGTGTTGTATATCATTGTAATATTTATTTGAGTTTGTAACGAACGTGCTCCTTAAAGCCGTTCGAAAAATATCATTCATTTGTAAACCAGCAGCTGCGTCTGTGTTTTAGGTTGTGGTGTTGCTAGGAGTTCACTTGGAGCGAGGCTCGGTGATCGGGTGTTTGTAGAAGGACTACACGCATCAAATATTCTAGTGAATCCTTCCTGAAAAGGAAGAAGGGGAGACGTAGGATATTCATATCCGAACTTCCAGAAACAAATTCTCGACCCTTGCTCTTTACTTTACGCATTTAATTATTTATCGTGTTAATCTGTTCACAAATCAATCGGCCTCTTTCCGAACATTCTTTGTTGGCCGAGAGATTTGATTAAACTGAGATCCTTAAATATGGTAACTCGGATTTAAGTTAAGCAGTGCTTGTAAAACTATTTTTAAAAGGTTTCGAAAATTTGAAAATACCAAGAGTTCATTCAACCCCCCCTTCTGAACTCTTGTAGCTGTTTTTCGAACCACATTGATCGTATTTTGGGACTATCAATATCTAACATACACTATGGTGCATTCTAGGTCTTTATCCAACACAATTGTTAACATTATAAAATAATGATGATAAAGAATGCCATATATAAAATGCGAATTTCATAAACAAAGATTGTTTTACACAAAGAGTCATCAAAAGCCCACACGCCACAAGTTGGCTAGTTGGGCACCTACTCTAACATATAGGATGCTTCACCTAAGTCCTTCATCGAGAGACAAACCTTTGTTGACTGCTTCATTCCTACATCATTTCCAATGAGTAGAATGTCATCAACGTAAAGTACGAGAAACGTCACAACGTCCTTTATCAACTTCTTACACGCACGGTTCCTCCGCCACTTGACGAAACCAAATTCCTTAACCGTTTCATCAAATCTCAATTTCCAAATTCTTGATGCCTGCTTGAGACCATAAAATAATCTCTGAAGCTTACATGCTTTATGTTTGCTTCCAACATATGTGAATCCCTTAGGCTGGATCATATAGTTTTCTTCCTTAATGTTTCCATTAAGGAACGCAGTCCTCACATCCATTTTCCATACTCATAGTCATATCATGCAGCTATGGCTAGCAGTTTTGTAGCGACTTGAATTTTCTTAAAGGAAATTTAGGAACTGTGAGGTTCGAATTGAAAAGTATAAAAATTCCAATCTTATTTACCATAAGAAGTCACTACTATATTCTGGACTAAATGTCAAATAAACGCAATTTATATTTAATAACTAAAAGACAAATCTGGATATACAAAAGACGCGGATTGAAGTACAAATATAGTATAGATTTCATCAAAACAAGGAGAGGAAATCAGATGTGAATGATTAAAGGTCGCGGAAAATAAAATACACATCTGTTCAAGAGAAACGAACTGTATAAAACTTTTCAATAGTATGTCTGGTACAGTTCCAACCAAAATAAATAAATTAGGAATCTGTCATTATACAAAACTATAACTAGAGTTCTGTACAACAAAAGTCTGAATCTCAAAGAACAATGGAATCTGGTGTCCACGATAAACACAACTTTCCGTTCAGCTCATCACCATCCAGCTCCCTACTGCTCATTACCTGTACTCAATGAAAACTAGTGAGCCTAAGGGCTCAGCAGGCAAAATCTGGAATATCGAAAGCACATAACACAAGCAAACGACATCTGATACTATACTGGGATCTGAATCTGAATAGCTTAATAAGCTAAAAACGATAACTGCGAAATCTGAAATAATTTGAAAGAAAACCCATAAACAAGTTCTGAAAATATTTTCTTTACTTCTGGTAAAGAAGCTGTTGGGGATCCGGATCCGCCCCCCGGCTAGGCAGCGGAAGAACAAACAAAAAGCCGGGAGACGATCAATACGAAAAAGGTAGAATTCAAAATTCAACATTCATAGGGTGTTCAAAATTGAATACCTTGCTGGCACTTGTGCCTGGCTCCAACCGGAATTACAAGAACCCGGCTCTTCTCGGTAGATTGCGGTAGTTTACGCCAATCCGGTCCACGACCAGATCCGAGACTCCTTCGTCAGGCTGCACTAGAAGCGCTGACGATATCAGCACGAACGGATTCTCCTCGTCAAACTGGCCGGAAAGGCCCAACGGGCCCGGGTCCAACAATGAACATTCAGTTCATCTCCACCACCGAGACTTCATCGTAACTCCGATCGCCGATCAGATCGGACCGATCGACTCAGTTTCCAAAACTGAATAATATGATCTGAAAAACCATTTTTCAGAACCCCAGTGCAAAAAGACCGTTTTGCCCCTCAACAGCATCAAATCCCGGTTTGACCCCTGTTGACTTTTAGGAAGTCGCACTTCCCGAACTCCTCTTCTCGTGCTCAACACATTGAGCTGAGTATCCGTGCGGGAATCTCGAATCTAGTACTTGTGTGACCCTCAATGGTTCAGGGATACAGCTAGCCGTGGGCCCACAACCATTGCGGCTCCGGAATCACAGTTCCGGACCTGCCCAACAGATCATGGTAAAGAATCTAGCAACATCGCCCCATGATCCCCTAGGTATCACTGATAGTGCCTGCAAGAACCAGTCGGTCGTGGTTAGCGTACAGTACGGTCCTTTCAATCCATATATCCCGATCAGATCAACGACCATTGGTAAATCGAGAGTCGCTGTAGATCCGATAGCTATGCATACATCTTGGAGATCGAATAGTGACATCGCGAGTGTAACTAGGTAAACACATTCTAAAATAAAACACTTCTAGTACTCTGGCCAGAGATTTATACACTATTATCCCCTCAGATAGCATAGGATATCCACTATGCGAGCGTATCTGCATGCTCAGAACATCACAATGTTCCCTACCAATGAAACATGGTACTTCGCATCGCAGATACTAGTCTCGAACTCGGGCGGCCTTATCCTGATTTTGACGGCCCAATCGACTAGGAACATGTTCAGAATACACAACGACTATTAGATGTGTTCGATGATAGCCGTCATACCCACTATCACATCTAACATACGCTTTAGTGCATTCTAGGTCTTTACTCAACGCAATTGTAAATCATTACACACATAATGAAAGTAAAGAATGCCATATAAAAGAATGCGAATATCATATATAAAGACTGTTTGTACAAGAGTCTATAAAACCCACACGCCACAAGTTGGCTAGTTGGGCATCTACTCTAACAGAAGCATCTTCAAACATTCTTCAGAGCTGTGATTAAAATCACCCTTGCGCTTTTTCTTTCTTTTCTAAAATTATGACAGAGGCACCTGTACAGTTGGTCCATTCGTTTGATCAAACTATCATCTGAAATCAGGGGGCTGATAAATCCCATCTATGTGAAGGGGTATACAGATCCGTCAATCCGTAATCCTGATCCTTCCTACTGTTGAAGGGGCACACTGGTTCGTCAGCCAGGCACTCACCCTTCCTCTGGGGACCGTCTGTTGTCTAAGTCATAACTTAAAATTTTTCTGTAAAACATTCTTTCTTTATACTCTTTCTTTTCTTTCATAAATCCATCTTTCTTTTCTTTCTAGCACGGATTACTGGTTTTCATTGTCTAATAATGTTCTGGGACTTTATGAGAATTCTCTGTAAAACTTGCGAAGATGAAAACTGAATAAAGTCACTCGAAACTGTTCGAAAGAATCGAATTAATCTTCTGAATTGAAGCGAAAATGAATAAGGAATTCAAATCTGTACTTCTTATACCAACAAAAGAAGAATCGAAGGCTAAAAAGACAGAATCTGAATTGTACATAAGTGTCTCAGCGAAGAAGAATGAAATCATATTATGCCTGTTGGTCAACTCAGATGTCAACGAAATTGAATCGGGTTATTCAGAAGTCAATGGTCTATCGTAGTCAACTCAGATGTCAACGAAAAACACAATATTGTTAAACAATTGAGATTTGAAATATAACTCGCATCTGAACTTCGAATAACATAGAAACAGAACTCTAACTTAGAATCTTTCCAATATATAAATATCAGCTTTTGGTTTAAGAACCAGATTTCAGACTTAGTCGTAAGAACAAACACAATCAACAATAGAAACCTCAGTCTGAAGAAATCAAAAGATCTCAAGAAATTTCTGTAAATGATCGAATAAGTTACTTGTAAGCTACTTCGAAGAAAATCGTTAGAAAACTCAAGAACTAACTGGAAAATATCATCAAACATTTTCTAAAAAAATCTTTTCTGAATCTAAATACAGTAAACACGTACTTCTTCATAAAACAGAACATGAACTTTTATTTTCTTTGAAGAACAGCCGTGACTATCTTCAAATCTTTAAAACACATACAAACATGCATACATAACTGAATATATGCTTTCATGAGTATAGCAAGAAACAGAGTTTACTTGCCTGAATTCTGCAACACAATCACAGTAGAAATCTGACAATCACGTACGCACCGCTTGTCTCCTTCGAAAACTTTTGAAAGGTTTTGCTCGGTTTCTTCAACAGAGAGCACCGCTTGAGATTTAGAAAGTGTTTTGATTTTGTAAATAATGATGCATGATGCGGCTATCATCCTATTTATATGAATTAAAATGCCTAAGGAAGAAACACTTTTAATCAATATGCCAAAAATCTTTTAAAAGTGCTACTCCATTTTAAAGTGAAATCTGAAGCTATAAAACCGAACCATTTCATTTGAAAAGAAGGATTCAATTGGCTTGTAAGAATCGACCAAACAGCTTCTGCAAATTGTATTCTAAAATCTGGATACTAAATAGGAACTGATTAACACATATAGCTCAAATATGGAATTCAACTTGATGCATAAACGAAAGCTGAATTCACATATTATCAATTCTAGAATTCAACCGAAATAAAAGTTGAATAAAATATCATTTCAATTTAATCTCTTAAATCTTATAACTTTCTAATTGTGGCCATAAAATATCTGGTCGTTACAAGTTTCCTTATGGATTTGAACATAGCGACAGGTGAAAAAGTTTCATCAAAGTAAACATCTTTCCTTTGAGTGTAACCTTTTGCCAACATCGCGTCTTGAAGGTCAATACCTTACCATCAGGTCCAAGTTTCCTTTTGTAAATCAATTTACATCCTATCGGAATGATTCCTCCAGGAGGATCTACTAAGGACCAAACTTTGGTTTTCGGGCATGGAGTCCATATCAGACTGCATGGCTTCAATCCATAATGAAGAATCAACATCAGAAATTACCTCCTTGAAGTTTCTTGGATCGCATCCAATGTCAGGATCACCTTGATCCTCTTCAAGTAGGAAGCCATACCGGACGGGAGATCTAGTGACCCTTTTGGATCTCCTAGGAGCGTGTCTCAATGATTGGTTCTTGAGGTATGGTTGGTACAATACTCGCTTCGGGTTGATCTCGAATTTCTTTGAGTTTTATCATATTGCATTTTCTATCTAATAGAAATTTCTTCCCCAAGAAGGTGGCATTTTGGAAACAAACACTTTTGTTTATGTGGGATGATAGAAATAGTATCCAATTGAGTTCTTTAGATACCCCACGAAGTAACATAAGATGGATCCATTATCCAGCTTATCTTCCATTGTCTGTTTCACGTATGCAATACATACTCATATTCTCAAGTATGAGTACCTGGGCAGTTTTCTCATCCATATCTCATATAAAGTCTTTTCCACTGCTTTAATGCGGACATTGTTCAACAAGATCGCCGTTTCTAGCGCATTGCCCCCAAAACATGGGTGGAAGCTCAGTAAAGCTCATCACAGATTGAACCATGTCCAACATGATTCGATTATGACGCTCCACTACACCATTTTGTAGTGGTGTTCCTGGAGGTGCTAACTGAGAGAGAATCATGTTCTCTTTAAGATAATCCAAAACTCTGTGCTAAAGTATTCCCCATCTCGTTCAGATCAAAGAGCTTTAATACTTATGCCCAGTGGATTTTCTACTTCATTCTTGAATTCCTGGAACATTTCAAAGGATTCAGATTTATATTTCATTAAATATAAGTTCCTCATGCCTCGAGTAGTCATCAGCAAAGGTAATGAAGTATGTGTGTCCATAATTAGTACCGATACTAAGTGGGCCACACACATCTATATGGATCAAATCAAACATTCCATGCGCACACTCAGGCTTGCCTCTAAAAGGTGTTTAGTCATTTTCCCTTTTAGATAGGACTCACAGTTAGGCACGGAGTTGATGTCAGAAATTTCAAACATCTCCTCTCCCACTAAATTGTTCATCCTTCTTGGGGATATATGACCTAGCCAAGTGTGTCATAGTTGTGCGGGGTGTAGGACCGAGCGCTTGCCGCTTTACCAAAAGCTATAGCTGGTGGTAATGGTGGAACTCCAATATTTTAAACCGTATAGCAACACAAGCGCCACGGTTCGATCGCTCTACCTAGCAGGGGCAATTATTGCACTCCAAAAATCCCCCTCCCAATAATTACATTCCTTGCAATCAATGAGAATCGAACCCGTGACCTTGGCTCTGATACCAATTGTAGGACCGAGCTCTTGCCGCTTTACCAAAAGCTATAGCTGGTGGTAACGGTGCAACTCCAATATTTTAAACCCTATAGCAACACAAGCGCCACGGTTCGATCGCTCTACCTAGCAGGGGCAATTATTGCACTCCAACACGGGGTTTTAATTATCGCGCTTCCTTTTAACAGTCCCCAGCTTGTGGCAGTGATGAAAATGCCCTCAGACTTGTTCGGCTTGAAGAACCTCGTTTTTGGCTTATGCTGGCAGCGCCCCCTTTTGGCTGGAAAGACACTTCTTTATTTTGCCTATGGGACCCTTTTTCACAGAGGAAGATGAGCCCATCAGGAGAACATGTTTGTTCGTTTTATGGTTTCATCACACGACCAATATGTTGACCAATACATTAAGACTGGACTCCAGTTTGTTCATATTGAATTTAATCACAAAACTATTGAACGCAGGAGGAAGTGAGAGAAGTAACAAACCCACAGACATATCATGTGGAAGTTCGAGATCGAGGCTCATCAACTTCTCAATGATCCAAATCATGTGTAACCCATGCTCGTGGACCGAGTCCCATCTCGCACGTGGCTCATCATTAGCTCCTTGGTAGTAGTGTACCTCTTAGCTCGCAGGTTCTTCCCAAACAGTTCTTTGAGGTGCTGATGAATGTCAGCAGCATCCACAGCTTCCTCAAACCTTCTCTGCAGTTCGTTGGACACAAATGCCGACATATATCACTTGGCTTTGAGATCATGGTCCCACCATGTTTCAAGCTTCTTCAGCTCCTCCGGGCTGATGTCAGCAAGTGCTTCTTTCGGAGAAGATTTATCTAGTACACATACTAGCTTCTCCGAGGCCAGAACAATCCTGAGGCTCCATAACCAATCAAGATAGTTCTCTCCGTTAAGTTTGTTATTATCGAGAATCGGTGATAGTGGGTTATGCACAGTCATGGTAAGTATACTGAATTGAAAACAGACATACAATAATGACTATTCATAATAATTTACTAAGACATAAAACAAGGTCATTTAGTTTTATAAATTACGCTCCCAATATTTTAACAATTTCACAATCCTCTAATGAAATCGGAAAACCAGTTTCCTTAGTGGGCACACAGAGTCCAATCAAGAATCACGGTCTCAAATAATATCATCCAACCATGATCCTCAAAAGGTAGAGCCCAATTGCAACAGGTGCAATCTCCATATATTTACCTCACGTCCAGTAAGGCTAATAATATGACATCGATTACTATCACGTTTTAAAACGACCCATCAATGTTGAGTTGTAATAGACGGTTGTCATACCATCCCCAATAATATGAGCCAACGTCAGGGGAGTTCCATCCAACTCACAATAAATGTCAATGGCGTGCACAGCTCTCCAGAACACAGAACCCCCCCAAATAATATGAGTCGGGCTATGTAATGCGCGTAGCATCTACGTACACCCATTGTTGATGGAAGGTAGAAAATTTTAAACAATATGTAAATTCCCTTAGCTTCATAATCTTATCGAATAAACTTTTTTTTATGATCAATTTAGAAGCCATTGACTAACATTCTCTAAGAGTGCTGCCAGGTAATTGGAGGGGCTAAGGCCCACATAAAACCCAACTTCCTAAGACAAACCAACGCCCCTAAGTGAACCCAGCCGATACAAGCCATTTTTAAGCCGGTCTATCAAGGATTATCTTAGATTACGTTTTGTCACAATGCCACATAATTATCAATAAACTAAGTTACTTCAATTTAATCATTAAGATTTAATCTTGATTTAAATTTTAAATCAAATTTAAAATGAGGAATTTATTTTGAAATCTGGTCTCATTAACTTTAATCAAATTTAAATTCACGGATTCAACAGATATTGTAACGCCCAGAAATCCTAATTACGTTGAATTGAATGCATGACTAGGGGGAAAACCTTGTGTTAGTATGATTTTCATGTCATTTATGTGATTACATGATGATTTTACGCTTTACTTTGTGCATGTCGCTTTACGGTACGGTTTGAGTCTGGTAAGCGGGGACGAGTCCGGAGATGACCAAATCGAAAATATTTAAATATTTTAACCCTTAGACATATTTTAAAGCAAAATAGTTTTATTTTATGCACCATTTCCAAAAAAAATGAGATTTTATGCACGATTACCGAGGGGGACCCGTTTTTCGCCTATACGGGCTATTTTTATGACTTTTACTACACTTTAAATTTGAGAGGCCTTATATTACGAAATTTAAAAGCTTGAAGTCTAAACTTTACATATTTTTAAGCCTTTTTAATTAGAGGAGGCTTAGTATTGGAATAGGCCTTTTATTTCCTTAATAAAACAAGTTGGAGGGGTTTTTTTGTACACTTTTCACTCACCCTTCTCCACTATTTCGAAAATTAACCTAACCCTACCCACTCATCAGCCGACTTCAGCCCTATTCTCCCCCTAGGTGACCGAAACTTTCAAGGTTTTGATTGAAACTCAAAGGTGTTGGTCTTCTCAATTGTCCTCCGCTCCGGTAACGCGTATCTCCACTTCTTTTTCGATCAAGGCATGTTTTATTCTTTCTTTTCTCACCATTTAGATCATAATATTTACTGTTTTGCAAATATTATGCATGAATTTTGTGTTAATGTTTCAGATCTTTACGCATATGATCATGTTCATGTATTCTCACACGTTGCATCTCACGGTTTTGAATTTCTTGCATGGCCTCGGTTGATGGACTGCATGAGGGTCTATGGCACGACCTTAGGTGGTTCATGGTGGTCTTAGGAAGGGCTAGAGGTTGTCCATAGAAGAGGATATATAGGCTGGACGTAGGAACAACCATGATGAGTCGGGTGACGCACGCGTGGGGCGCGACATGCGTCGCGTCTCCTTGCCTTTGTTTGAGCCGTGCGGCGAATGGATTGGACCAAGGCTGGTCAGGTCATGACCGTCCAGACCTAGGGGTGGTCCAGCCGGCGTGGCTCCGGCCAGGGTGGCCGGAGCAGGGAGATTTACGTCGGCATGTGTCGGCTGCTCGCGGCGCATGGTGGTGTGCGTGAGTAGTGCGTGTAGGGTTGATGAATTGGCTCGGTTCAATTGGGCCGGTTCGGGCTGGTTCAGTTGGACCGGGGCGGTTCATCGAGTCTCGAGTCAAATATTTTATGTCCGGTCCGAGTTATTTTATTTTTGGGCCAGGTAATTTTATTTTTAAAGTCCGTGTCATTTTTATCGAGTCAAGTCAACTTTTTAAGTTAAAATTTAATCTTGGTCAAAATGATTTCGGGTAAATGATTTTAAGTCAAAATTTATTTTAAGTTGTTGAATTTTTAAGTAAATTGGATTTTAAGCCATATTGGTGGATTTTGGGCCGATATCTTAAATGAGTTTTAAGCCTGTTTTGACGGTGTTGGGCCGAGTCCTTCAAATGATTTTAAAGGGATGATTCTTTGTTGTTGGGCCAAGTTTGAGTTGGGCTTAGTAGTATTTTAAGTCTACTGGAGGCCTTGGCTTAGAATTAGTGGGCCATTCGCTTGAGCCAGTCCTTGACCGGGCCGAGGAAAATAATGCATAGGCCCATGAATGTATATTTAATTATATAAGTATTATGCTATGTATTTGACTATGAAATGTTTTAAGGAAATTAAATATATACTGATGGGCCAAGAATTTTTTTTTTAGTTGCACGATTTTATGAAAGTAATGATGGGAGTTAGCCGGGTAGCCGGGCCCGGGGATCCCCTGTTAATGTATGAGCTTATGGATCCATGTGTGACATCATGATGAAGTGGCAGCACAGAGGTGTGACATATAGGGATCCTCGTGTGACATCGGGGTGAACCACACCACCACGTACATTGGTTTATAGATTGATCAATCGAATTATGGCTCTCACATCATGGATACGACTCACATGCTCTTTTAAGTTATGTTATGTTTATGTCAGGCCTTAATATATATGTTATATGATGAAGTATGTACGACTACAATATGATTTAACGTTTAAGATCTTTCAAGCACGCATGTCATGAAATTATGTTCCTACGCTTATGTGCCTGCATGTGGTTTTATATATGTACCTTGTTATTAGCGGATACAGCATGCTAGGCCTTTAGGCTCACTAGGTTTAAATGGTGCAGGTGAGCATGATGATGATGATATTACTCCGACCGGCAGTGAGGACGTCTGATGCTCCGCTGCGGCTGCTACCCCGTGACCACTCAGTTATTTTATGCCTTTGCTTTTAGACATGTTCAGTTTTTCGCAAACAGTTTTAACTACTCTGATCTTTACGTTAGCTTGTGCGATGTGGATTGTGGATACTTGCAGTTAGTTTTTAATCGGATGTTGAGATGATATTTTTAATGCTTTAAGCTATGTTTTTTATTTATAGCTTTTACTAAATGTTTATTCCACATCTGCTTTAAAAAAAAAAAATTCTAGGTTTAATATGTTTCAACTTGGTATCAGAGCGGTGGTTCTGGTGGGGTAGTACCTTCTGCGTGGAGCTCGGAAGTCGCACTGCCAGTCTGTGAGTTTTATTTTACGATTTATGTTTATGTTGCATGCTGCATGTTATCTTTACCTTAGATTTTAAGGGTTAGACGCCTAGTCATGCACTTAGATTTACGTTATAAGGCTTTGGTGGACCAGAACAATTGCTCCCCGTCGCAATAGAGAGCAGCAGCAGGATGACGACTTGCCTCCTCCTCCACCACCCCAGATGATGCCGTTTGAGAGGGCTAACGTGGAGATGTTAGCCGGGATTACTAGGCTATTGGAGCGTCAGACGGAGCGACCCGGGAAGTCGCATGAGGAAGATATTGCTGAGAGGTTCCGCAAGCAGGGGCCTAAAGAGTTCGCCGGTACCACCGACCCACTCGTTGCTGAGGAGTGGATCCGATCTATGGAGACTATCTATGATTTCATGGGTCTGACGGACGCCGACAAGGTCCGTTGTGCGATTTTTATGCTGAAGGCAGATGCCGCTCTTTGGTGGAAGGGCATAGTGGTTGGACTACATCTGGAGAGCTTGACGTGGGAAGAGTTCAAGAAGGTCTTCTTTGAGAAGTACTTTACTGTGGATGCCCAGAGCCAGCTGATTCGGGAGTTTATGAGTCTTCGACAGGGAGACAAATCCGTTGCAGAGTATGTTCAGCAGTTTGAGCGGGGATGTCCCTTTGTACCCGCGATTGCTACCGTAGAGAGTGAGAAGCTGAGGCAGTTTACTGATGCACTGCGACCTGACATCCACCACGATGTCAACATGGCGGACATGGAGACCTATATGGCGGCAGTGAACAGGGCTTACCGGTCCGAAAGGGGCCGAAAGGACATGAGGGAGGACTATCAGAGGAAGAGGCAAATGCAGCCGCCCGTCAGGGGCCAGTCTTCGAATCCACCAGCGAAGAGACCATTTCAGGGGCCTTCTAAGGGCCCTACTCAGCAGGGACAGCAGCCGCATAGACCACAGGGCCAGCAGAGGCCACAGCAGCAGGGGACCAGCGCCCCTAAGCCCGGAGGATATTCGACCTGCAAGGAGTGCAACAAGCATCATCTCGGACCGTGCATGGCAGGATCAGGGAAGTGCTTTCATTGCAAGGAACCGGGACACATTTCCAGGGATTGCATGAAGAAGAGACAGACCACGGGTTGTGTCTTTGTGATGCAGGCAGAGGCGACAGACCCGGATACTACCTTACTTACGGGTATTCCTCTTTAAGATTTCCGCCATTTCTATGATTTTTGAGTTTAGTGTTTATTGTAACCAGATTGCATGCTGAGTAGAACACTACTAGGAGATTCATGCCTTAGACTGGTTGAACTTAGTGGAACTGTATGCCTTATAGGACTTCTATGCGATCTTGGACACTAGGGCTAGCTAACCTAGAATATGTGTTAGGCATCTGAACTACTTGTTGAGACCTAGCTTAACTGTAAACGCGTGCCTGTGTGTTGTGTCCGTTTCAGGCGAGATTCGTGTGCTTGGTGTTACTACCCTTGAATTACTAGACTCAGGGGCGACCCACTCGTTTATTTCGATTGCGTTCACGCAGAGGATGGGTATTACATCGGAGAGCTTGGGTATGGCTCTCACAGTGACGGTCCCGTCAGGAGAGGAGTTGACGACGACCAGTGTGGTTCAGGGATTGACGATGATGTTCCGGGATCATGCAGTCCAAGCAGAATTAGTGGTATTGCCGATGTTGGGATTCGATCTCATCCTAGGCATGGATTGGCTGACAGAGTTCGGAGCAGTGATTGATTTTCAGAGGCGGACAGTTTCTATCAGACCGCCAGGGCAGGAGGCCTTCTTATTTGAGGCAGCTAGGAGGCCGCGGAAGCCCAGATTCATATCTTTCTTACAGGCCAGGAAGCTAGTAGAGCACGGATGTCAGGTGTTCTTGGCCAGTGTTATTGCTTCGGGAGATTCAGTAGGCCCTTCGTTGCCTGATGTGGAGGTAGTCAGGGATTTCGCAGATGTTCTCCCGACGATGTCGCAGGAGTTCCACCAGAGAGAGAGGTGGAGTTTTCCTACAAGCTGATGCCAGGTACAGTGCCTATCTCTAAGGCACCGTATCGATTGGCTCCTACCGAGATGAAGGAGCTTAAGGAGCAGATTCAGGAGTTGTTGGATAAGGGGTTCATTCGCCCTAGTGCTGTTCGTAAAGAGGAAGGATGGTAGCATGAGGTTGTGTATTGACTACTAGGAGTTGAACAGGGTTACCGTGAAGAACAGATATCCACTCCCGAGGATTGAGGACTTATTCGATCAGTTGCAGGAAGCTTCAGTGTTCTCGAAGATTGATCGGAGACCTGGCTATCATCAGCTGAGAGTTAGAGAGGAGGACGTGTCCAAGACTGCTTTTCGGACACGCTACGGACACTACGAGTTCTTGGTGATGCCGTTTGGTCTGACGAACGCCCCAGCAATTTTCATGGATCTGATGAACATGATATTCAGGCAGTATCTAGACCAGTTCATCATTGTGTTCATCGACGATATTCTGATCTATTCGAGGAGCTTTGAGGAGCATAGGCAGCACTTGCAGACGGCTTTACAGACTTTGAGGGAGCACAAGTTATACGCCAAGTTCAGCAAGTGTGAGTTTTGGCTGGAGCATGTGGCTTTCTTAGGGCACATTGTGTCGAGAGATGGGATTTCTGTTGACCCATCGAAAGTGGAGGCAGTGCAGAACTGGGGGATTCCGAAGAATGCAGTAGAGATTCGTAGTTCTTGGGCTTGGCAAGTTATTATCGCAAATTCATCAAGGGCTTACTCCTCTATTTCAGTGGCAGTTCTGATGCAGGGTGGTAAGGTTATTGCTTATGCGTCGAGACAACTTAAGAGTTATGAGAAGAACTATCCGACGCACGATCTGGAGCTTGCAGAAGTAGTGTTCGCACTGAAGATTTGGAGACACTATTTGTACGGCGAGAAGTGTCAGATTTTCACCGACCATAAGAGCCTCAAGTACTTCTTCACCCAGAAGGAGCTGAATATGAGGCAGCGCAGATGGCTAGAGTTGGTGAAGGACTATGACTGTGACATTAGCTACCATCCGGGTAAGGCTAATGTGGTAGCAGACGCTTTGAGCCGGAAGACGTCAGTGGTGGCATGTTTATCAGTTGAGCGACCACTACAGACCGAGATTCAGAGATTTGAGTTGGAGTTTTATTCAGGAGGCTATGCGCCTAGCCTCGTAGCACTCACATTTCAGCTGACTCTTCGAGATCGGATTAGGGACGGCCAGGCTACAGATGAGCAGTTACAACAGTGGAGACAGAGAGACGAGGCTAGGGGACGAGGTTTGTACACAGTCGAGGATGAGATTACTCATTTCAGGGGTCGCATGTGGGTACCCAATATTGAGCAGTTGAGAGCTGAGATCTTATCAGAGGCCCATGCATCGACGTATTCCATTCACCCAGGGAGTACGAAGATGTATAGGGATTTGCAGAGACTTTACTGGTGGCCAGGGATGAAGAGAGATATCGGACGGTTTGTATCAGAGTGTTTGACCTGTCAGCAGGTCAAGGCAGAGCACCAGAGACCAGCAGGATTGCTACAGCCACTCCCTATCCCTGAGTGGAAATAGGAGAACATCATGATGGATTTTGTGGTTGGTTTACCCAGGAGTCCCAGAGGCTTTACGGTGATTTGGGTGATTGTGGATCGACTCACCAAGTCCTCACACTTTCTACCGATGAAGACCACTTTCACATTGACTCAGTATACAGAGCTATACATTAGAGAGATTGTCAGGCTGCATGGCATACCAGTCTCCATTGTGTCAGATAGGGATTACAGGTTTACGTCTGTGTTTTGGAGGAGCTTGCACGCTGCTTTGGGGACCAAGCTCTCTTTCAGTACGGCTTTTCACCCGTAGATAGACGGTCAGTCGGAGAGAGTCATCCAGATTCTAGAGGATTTACTGGAGCCTGTGTGATAGATTTCCAGGGTACGTGGGATTCTAGATTGCCCTTGGTAGAGTTCACGTACAATAACAGTTTTCAGGCATCGATTGGGATGGCTCCTTATGAGGCCTTGTACGGGAGGAGGTGTAGGTCTCCCGTGCATTGGGATGATGTTGGCGAGAGGATTTTGACTGGGCCAGAGATGGTTCAGCAGACGGTAGATATTGTGACCAGGATACGAGATCGGATGAGGACAGCTCAGAGTCGTCAAAAGAGTTATGTCGATCGTAGGCAACGAGATCTGGAGTTGGCGGTAGGGGACCATGTATTTGTGAGGATATCGCCTATGAAGGGCGTGATGCGCTTCGGCCGGAGAGGCAAGCTCATTCCGAGATTCATTGGACCGTTAGAGGTTTTGGAGAGGGTCGGTACGTTAGCATATCGTGTAGCATTACCACCCAGTCTGTCAGCAGCGCACAACGTGTTCAATATTTTGATGCTACGGAAGTATGTCCCGAATCCATCTCATGTGCTGGATTTTGAGCCGCTTCAGTTGGCACCAGACTTATCCTTTGAGGAGCGACCAGTTCAGATCTTAGCGCGAGAGGAGTGCAGGATTAGAGCGCGGAGGATTCCGATGGTCAAGGTCCGGTGGCAGAATCACTCGGCAGACGAGGCTACCTGGGAGACCGAGGCCGATATGCGGATGCGCTATCCAGAGATTTTTGGTACGTAACTTAATTTCGGGGACAAAATTTATTTAAGGGGGGGAGAGTTGTAACGCCCAGAAATCCTAATTACGTTGAATTGAATGCATGAATAGGGAGAAACCTTGTGTTAGTAGGATTTGCATGTCATTTATGTGATTACATGATGATTTTACGCTTTACTTTCTGCATGTCGCTTTACGGTACGGTTAGAGTCCGGTAAGCGGGGACGAGTCCGGAGATGACCAAATCGAATGTCATTTATGTGATTACATGATGATTTTACGCTTTACTTTCTGCATGTCGCTTTACGGTACGGTTAGAGTCCGGTAAGCGGGGACGAGTCCGGAGATGACCAAATCGAAAATATTTAAATGTTTTAACACTTGGACATATTTTAAAGCAAAATATTTTTATTTTATGCATCATTTCCAAAAAAAATGAGATTTTATGCACGATTACCGAGGGGGACCCGTTTTTCGCCTATACGGGCTATTTTTATGACTTTTACTACACTTTTAAATTTGAGAGGCCTTATATTACGAAAATTAAAGGCTTGAAGTCTGAAATTTACATATTTTTAAGCCTTTTTAATTAGAGGAGGGTTAGTATTGGAATAGGCCTTTTATTTCCTTAATAAAACAAGTTGGAGGGGTTTTTTTGTACACTTTTCACTCACCCTTCTCCACTATTTCGAAAATTAACCTAACCATACCCACTCATCAGCTGACTTCAGACCTCTTCTCCCCCTAGGTGACCGAAACTTGCAAGGTTTTGATTGAAACTCAAAGGTGTTGGTCTTCTCAATTGTCCTCCGCTCCGGTAACGCGTATCTCCACTTCTTTTTCGATCAAAGGCATGTTTTATTCTTTCTTTTCTCACCATTTAGATCATAATATTTACTGTTTTGCAATTATGCATGACTTTTGTGTGAATGTTTCAGATCTTTACGCATATGATCATGTTCATGTATTCTCACACGTTGCATCTCACGGTTTCGAATTTCTTGCATGGCCTTGGTTGATGGACTGATTGAGGGTTTATGGCATGACCTTAGGTGGTTCATGGTGGTCCTAGGAAGGGCTAGAGGTGGTCCATAGAAGAGGATATAGAGGCTGGACGTAGGAACAACCATGATGAGTCGGGTGACGCACACGTGGGGCGCGACATGCGTCGCGTCTCCTTGCCTTTGTTTGAGCCGTGCGGCGCATGGCTTGGACCAAGGCTGGTTAGGTCATGACCAGCCGGACCTAGGGGTGGTCCAGCCGGCGGGGCTCCGGCCAGGGTGGCCGGAGCAGGGAGGTTTACGTCGGCATGTGTCGGCTGCTCGCGGCGCATGGTGGTGTGCGTGAGTAGTGCGTGTAGGGTTGATGATTTGGCTCGGTTCAATTGGGCCGGTTTGGGCTGGTTTAGTTGGACCAGGGCGGTTCATCAAGTCTCGAGTCAAATATTTTAAGTCCGATCCGAGTTATTTTATTTTTGGGCCGGATAATTTTATTTTTAAAGTCCGTGTCATTTTTTTATCGAGTCAAGTCAACTTTTTAAGTAAAATTTAATCTTGGTCAAAATGATTTCGGGTCAATGATTTTAAGTCAAAATTTATTTTAAGTTGTTGAATTTTTAAGTAAATTTGGATTTTAAGCCTATATTGGTGGATTTTTGGACCGTATATCTTTTGTTGGGCCAAGTTTGAGTTGGGCTTAGTATTATTTTAAGTCTAGTGGAGGCCTTGGGCTTAGAATTAGTGGTCCAATCGCTTGAGCCAGTCCTTGACCGGGCCGAGGAAAATAATGCATAGGCCCATGAATGTAGATTTAATTATATACGTATTATGCTATGTATTTGACTATGAAATGTTTTAAGGAAATTAAAAATATATTGATGGGCCAAGATATTTTTTTTTAGTTGCACGATTTTATGAAAGCATGCATCATGAAAGTTTAAGTTATGTTAAAGCATGAATGAAAAATATTTTGAGGGATTGATGTGTTGTGGGGTAAATTTTAATGATGGGAGTTAGCCGGGTAGCCGGGCCCGGAGATCCCCTGTTAATGTATGAGCTTATGGATCCATGTGTGACATCATGGTGAAGTGGCAGCACAGTGGTGTGACATATAGGGATCCTCGTGTGACATCGGGGTGAACCACACCACCACGTACGTTGGTTTATAGATTGATCAATCGAATTATGGCTCTCACATCATGGATACGACTCACATGCTCTTTTAAGTTATGTTATGTTTATGCCAGGCCTTAATATATATGCTATATGATGAAGTATGTATGACTACAGTATGATTTAACGTTTAAGATCTTTCAAGCACGCATGTCATGAAATTATGTTCCTACACTTATGTGCCTGCATGTGGTTTTATATATGTACCTTGTTATTAGAGGATACAGCATGCTGGGCCTTTAGGCTCACTGGGTTTAAATGGTGCAGGTGAGCATGATGATGATGATATTACTCCGATCGGCGATGAGGACGTCTGATGCTCCGCTGCGGCTGCTACCCCGTGACCACTCAGTTATTTTATGCCTTTGCTTTTAGACATGTTCAGTTTTTCGCAAACAGTTTTAACTACTCTGATCTTTACGTTAGCTTGTGCGATGTTGATTGTGGATACTTGCAGTTAGTTTTTAATCGGATGTTGAGATGATATTTTTAATGCTTTAAGCTATGTCAATTAGAATCCTACTAGCCATAGCCGCATGGTACGACTATGAGATATGGCAAATGGATGTGAAAACTGCGTTCCTTAATGGAAACATTAAGGAAGAGATCTATATGACGCAGCCTGAGGGTTTCACATCTGTAGAAAGTGAGCATAAAGTATGCAAACTTTAGAGATCGATCTACGGTCTCAAACAAGCATCGAGAAGTTGGAACCTGAGATTTGATGAAACAATTAAAGAATTTGGTTTCATCAAGAATCCCGAGGAGCCATGTGTGTATAAGAAGATAGTTAAAAATGCTGTGACATTCCTTGTACTTTATGTTGATGACATTCTACTCATTGGGAATGATGTAGGTATGTTGCAGTCAACTAAAGTATGGTTGTCTAGTAGATTCTCGATGAAGGACATGGGTGAAGCATCCTATATTCTAGGAATACAGATCTATAGAGATAGATCGAAAAGGATGCTCGGACTCACCCAAGCAACCTACATCGATACCATACTTATGCAGTTCTCTATGGAAGAGTCCAAGAGAGGACACCTACATATGTGCCACAGGGTCACTCTATCTAAGTCTATGTGTCCAAAGACTGATGAGGAGATAGAGAGTATGACAAGTGTGCCATATGCCTCGGCAATAGGTAGTATTATGTATGGTATGATATCATCTAGACCAGATGTCGCATATGCTCTGAGTGTCACGATCCGCTACCACTCCAACCCCGGACAAATGCATTGGAAGGCTGTGAAAGATTTTTTAAGTACTTACAAAGGACTAAGAATATGTTCATGGTCTATGGGGATGGTGAACTGAAATTGGAGGGCTACAATTATTCTAGCTTCCAATGCAATGTGGATGATTCGAAGTCAACCTCTGGATTTGTATTCATGCTCAATGGTGGTGCTGTCTCTTGAAAAAGTTCCAAGCAAGACACCATCGCGGATTCAACCACTGAGGCTGAGTACATCGCAGCATCAGCTGCTGCTAAAGAGGTGGTTTGGATAAGGAATTTCGTCCAAGAGTTGGGCGTAATCCCTGAGGGAGTTGGTCTAGTCTCGGTGTACTGTGACAACACAGGTGCCGTTGTGCAAGCAAAGGAACCTAGGTCTCACCAAAGATCCAAACACATACTGAGGAAATACCACATAATCCGGGATATTGTGGCTAGAGGTGACATAGCAGTCGAGAGAGTCGCCTCTACAGACAACATTGCTGATCAACTTACGAAGCCCTTGCCAGGACCGTTGTTTGAAAAACATCACGAAACAATGGGACTACGTCTGATGAGTAGTTGGCTTTAGGGCAAGTGGGAGATTGTTAGAGTAGGTGCCCAACTAGCCAACTTGTGGCGTGTGGGTTCTCGTTGACTCTATGTAAAACGATCTTTATTTATGAAAATCGTATTCTTTTATGGCATTCTTTATCTTCATTATTTTATAATGTTAACAATTGCGTTGGATAAAGGCTAGAATGCACCATAGTGTATGTTAGATGTGATAGTGGATATGATGGCGATCATGAAACGCATCTAACAGTCACTGTGTGTTCTAAACTCGTTCCTAGTCAATTGGGTCGTCAAAATGAGGATAAGGCCGCCCGAGTTTGAGACTACCATCTGCGATGTGAAGTACCACGTTTCATTGGTAGGGAACATTGTGATGTTCTGAGCATGCAGATGTATAGTGACCTGGTGATCTATCGAACTACCCTCGTTCGGACTTCCAAGTGGTTACCATTTGTCGAGTGGATTAAGTCCGAGTTCTTGGTTGTACAGATTAGCCCTCATTACTCGAAATGTCATTGAGGCTCTACATGATAGGTGCCTCACTTTGACACGTTTACCGACTCAGTTGGGGTCATCAGGTGGTGGGGTTGGGTGAGGTCCCGATGCATGTAGGAGTCGATGCTTCATTGTCGAGGGTTCACCGCTCGCCCTTGTGCATGGATATCCTATGCTATCTGAGGAGATAATAGTGTTTCAAATCTCTGGCCAGAGTACTAGATGTGTTTTGGGTAAATGGATTTGCCTAGTAACACACGCGATGTCACTATTTGATCTCCAAGATGTATGCATGGTTATTGGATCTCTAGCGACTCTCGATTTACCAATGGTCGTTGATCTGATCGGGATATTTGTGTTGAAAGGACCGTACTGTAAACCAAGCATGACCGACTGGTTCTTGCAGGCACTATCAGTGATACCTAGGGGATCATGGGACGATGTTGCTAGACGCTTTACCATGATCCGATGGATTAGTCCGAAAATATGGTTTCGGAGTCACAAATGTTGCGAGCCCATGGCTAGCTGTATCCCTGAACCATTGAGGGTCACACAAGTACTGGTTTCTCAATTCCCGTACGGAAATTAAGCTCAATTTGTTGAGTATAGGAGGAGGAAGGATGGAAGTGCGACTTCCTAAAATTAAATAGGGTCAAAATGCAATTTCCCTAAGCTTGGGCTAGTTTGACTATCCTTAAAGCTTACAGGGGCCAAACTGCTATTTTGGATTAGGTGGTTCGAAAAATTATTTTCACATCATAATGCTCAGTTTTGTAAACTGTGTAGATCGGTCCGATCTGATCGTCGATCGGGATTATGATGGAGCCACAGTGATGGACTTGAAATCAATGTTCACCCTGGGCCTGGGCCCGACCTAAGCCCATGGAAAATCTATAAATAGAGGCCCTGGGGTATTCATGTAAAACGTACCGAAAGCTCTTCAGCTTATATTTTTCTTTCCTCTCCTCTCCTCCCCCGCCGTCGCCGTCGCCGCCCGCCGCCGCCTTCGTCAGAAATCTCGTTCCGACCGTTCCGGCGAGGAGATTCCGTTCGTGAAATCTTTGTCGAGTTTTCTAGTGCAGACCGGCGAAGGAATTGGGATTCCGATCGTGGACCGGATTAGGAGGCCAAAACCGCCAACCGTTGAAGTGTCGATTTCCTCTTGAAATTGGTCGGAGCCAGGCGCCTAGACGCCAGCAAGGTACCATTTTAAACATCCTATGTATGTTTATGAATTGTTTTACAGGTGTATTGACCGTTCCCAGGCTCCAAATTTTTAAATCTTCCGCTGCGCCCCAGGAGCGGGATCCGGATCCGCCGCTGCGCCAACAGGATGATCCCACAAGGTCAGCGCATAACGTGCGTGCGGTGTCAGGCCTCGTTCTCACATTAGAGTAAAAACACACA
This sequence comes from Dorcoceras hygrometricum, assembly GCA_001598015.1. NCBI lineage: Eukaryota > Viridiplantae > Streptophyta > Magnoliopsida > Lamiales > Gesneriaceae > Dorcoceras > Dorcoceras hygrometricum. The sequence continues at coordinate 65,832 of KV001331.1, read as the reverse complement.
AACACATGCAGAAGCTATTAAAAAGCGGGTAAAATTTTCGCTTTTGGCCTGACGGTTTAAAACAATATAATTTAAAAGAGTGCGATACTCAAAATAGATATCCCAGTTTATAAAAAAACCACTAAACAACACAATCAGTATAGCATACGAAAACAAGTATCAGACTCCAACCACTGGATACAACAACGAAGCACATGGCATCCCCTGGCTAACTCAACTGATACATATAGATATGCTATACACAACTGGGACATGCTAACCACCTCCTGGGGCACCACCAGCTGGGTTAAAACCATGACCAGCTGTCAAACCTGGGTTTCCTGAAAACAACACAAACAGGGAAAACAACCAAACCACAGAGGGACATGGGGTCAAACCCCAGTACGGGGAGCAACTATAAAACAGCAGTAAACAGCAAGAATAAAATGCAGATGCTATGCATGCAACCAGGGACAACAGCCGAAGGCTACAACAAAAGAAGGGAGCCAAAGAACTCAATGCACAGCTCAACGGAAATCTGCAACAGAATATGTGGCCACGGTGAGTGTAGGACATGTGGGTGCTACCCACTCACCCCTACTCGCCCACCCTTACCAGATGCATCAACAACCCAACCTATGAACTGTGGTAGCTAGCCACTCGGCGCATAGGGGAAATGAGAGTGCGGAATCACCGCTCGCCCTTGCATCCTGGTAAGAAAACAGAGAAACAACAACAAACAAAGGCTGCAATAGCTGAATGGAATGCGTGTATGCAACATGCTGGAACAACAAACATATAACCATATGCAACACAATAATTACACATGGTAAGCATACACATCTCTCACACAGAGCAACAACACCGCACGGTAATCCAAACACAGCCATCTCGCAATTTATCCAAGCCAGGTTCCACGCTGAATTACAAGCTCAAGATCCGTACCTCAATTCTTTGCAATAACTACCACAACAAGGAGCTCGAGAGATCTGGTTAGGAACCTGCTGAACACACAACGTACAAGCATAAATCTCACGGGTCACAAGCACAAAACCCACGGCAGGGAGTTACAACTCAAACCAGCAACTGATTCCAACAATACCACTAACAGGAAGCTTAAACAAAGGCTAAGACTAAGATCTCAACAACAATTCGAAGTTCTACCTACGCAACACACGGCCGAAGACAGAAACTTCGTGATCTCGCTCTAGCCAACAACAGCCTACAAGAATGGTATAGGATGGAAGAGCTTCTCGAGAGAAGTCCAACGCTACCTAAAATGCCCAAAACAACGGTCGAAAATGATGGGAATCACCGGATAAAATCAACGGTGAACAGTATTCTAGGGTTCAAGAAAATAGAGGTCGACAATCGGGGAAATTTTGCTAAGTATGGGATCTGGTGAAGTAAAACGAAGCCAAGCCTTGCTTCGTATAAAAACACGAGAAATCTGGTTAATTCATCCACCGACAGAAACAGATTCCTACATCAAGGAATAGCGTCAAACAGATCTCTCCAATAGCGCTAATAACCACCAGATCCCAGCGTTAACAACAAACGCTCGTTCACAAGTCAAAACGACAGCGCATCGGTAAAACAGATCTCAGCGCTCAAAACATCGCTGGTCTCCTAACGCACCACACTATAAACAGATCTCTACGCCTTAGCAACGCACAATGCTAAAATGACGACGTTTCAATTAAATCAAACGACGTAGCTCCGCACATGTCAGCAAATTTGAAGATAGCACGCTAAACGCTTGAACATCGATCGCTGGCGACAGATCTCTCCCACAAGCATTCACCAAAACGGTACCGTTTGCTTCACGCTACAGGAACTTGCTGCCAACATCCAAAATAACACAAGCGCTAACAGATACCCTTACGTCATCACATCCGTTGGTAATGGTGCAGTGGAGCAAACATGGAAGGGAAGAAGCTACTTGGGAGCTGGAAGAAAAGATGCAGCGAGAGTGGCCGCATCTGTTTGAGTAGCTGTTGAGCTAAATTTCCAATAGATTGTAGCTTTTGGTTGTATTTCTTCCCTAGTTGTTGTTAATTGTTTGCTCAGGTATCTTGAACTCTTGGCCTGTGTTAGGCGAGTTTCTGTTTTGTATCTTGCTGCTGTGTTTTATAGTAGAATTGCTGTTTGATTTCGTGGACGAAATCCTTTTTAGTGGGGAAGAAATGTGAGACCTGGAAATTGTATTAAGGATTAGTTGTTGAATTAATCGGGTTTTGATGATTTCTGGTGATTCAGATTTCATTTTGAATACTTGGGTTGCATTTTCGGGTAAGATTTCATATTTGGAGCAATTCTGGAAGTTTTCGTAATTTCGAGATTTTCGGGTGAAATCTGTTTTGGTGAAATCTGGTAGCAGATTTGATGACGTAAGCATCGTGTGTTAACGTTGTGTGGATGACGTAAGCGTTGCTGGTTTGAGAGATCTGTTTGGGTTTGAGAGATCTGTTCGAATCTTGTGAAATCTGGGCGCTTAGCGTTGTGGCGCGTTTTGCTTCATACGCCGCCGTTTCATGAGATCTGTTTTGCGCTAAGGTGTAGAGATCTGGTTCTAGCGTGTTTTTGTTAAGTCTTGAAACGCTGTCGTTTGGATAAGTAAGCACGGCGTCGTTTTGATTAGCGCTTGTGAGAGAGATCTGGTATAGTGTTTGCGTGAGATCTGTTCGCGTGAGATCTGTTTGCGTGAGATCTGTTTTGTGAGTGTAGCGTACTGGTGACCAGATTTCAGCGTTTGTTTTGGCGACCAGCTTCCAGCGTTCTTAGTTCCAGATTTCACCGTGTTTTTGTAAGCAAGCGTAGTGTTTGGTTTTCCAGATTTCACCGTGGCTTTTGAGCATTTTAGCGCGCTTTGCTTGTAAAATCTGTTTCTGTCGGTGGGCTTTTTAATCAGATTTCATGCGTGTATATATTGGAGCATTGGCCTTCAATCATTGAGGAAAAATCAGAATCCATACTTAGCAATTTCTCCCAACCTTCGTTCTCTGTTCTCAAACCCTCGACTACTATTTACCGTGAGCTTCTCCGGTAGATTCTCGTCGATTCTGGCCACCGTTTTTCACGTTTTAGGTAGCGCTGGACTCCTCTTGGAAAGATCTTTCACCCTATACCAGTTTCAGAGGCTAGTGTTTGCTGGGGAGAGATCGCGAAGCTACTGCTCTCGGCCGTGAGTTGTGCGTGCATGTAGTTTTCGAGTTTAGTTGTTGAGATCTCGTTTCCTAGCTTGATGGCTGTTTAGTTGTTTACGTGTATGGCTGTCAGTGGTTACTGCCTGTTGTTATATGCATACACGCATTTCCATCTATTGCATTTCATATCTCAGTTGTATCGTATTTTGTACTTCGGCAGTTGTGCCTTGTTGTATTTGTTGTTGTTTCTTACCAGGTTGGAGGACGAGCGGGTAACTCCCGTATACCTCATCTCCCTGCTGGGATATGTTAGCCACTATGAGCAGAGTGGATAGCTCCCACATCTCATGAGTCGGGCAACAGCAGGTGGAGTGATTGATGCACCTGGTATTGGTGAGCGAGTAGGGGTTAGTGGGTAACTCCCACATGTCCACTCACAGTGGCCACCTATCCGTTGCAGATCTGATTGAGCTATGCTTTGAGTTCCTTGGCTACCTTGTTGGTCGTAGCCTCCAGTTGTTATCCGGTGTCTCATGCATAGCATTTGCATTTTATTTATGCTGTATCTTTGCTGTTATTTGCTCTCCGTACTGCGGTTTGACCCCAATGTCCCTCTGCGGCTTGGTTTGTTTCCTTGTTTGTGTTGTTTTCAGGGAACCCAGGTTTTACCGCTGGTCGTGGCTTTAACCCAGCTGGTGGTGCCCCAGGAGGTGGTTAGTGTGCCCCAGGAGGTGGTTAGCGTGTCCCAGTGCGTATAGCATATATATATATATGTGTATCAGTTAGCCAGGGGGATGCCCTGCGCTTCGTTATTGTATCCCGTAGTTGGAGTCTGATACATGTTGTCGTTGGATGTTGTTATGCTATACTGTTTCTGTTGTGGTTGGATTTTAAACAGGGTTAGTATTTTGAGTATTTTAAATTATATGTTTTAAACCGTCAGGCTTAAACGCGAAAATTTTACCCGCTTTTTGATAGCTTCCGCATGTGTTGTATGATTTTACTCTGTTTAGAGCACGAGGCCTGACAACAACCATCGGAAGAGACGGTATAATCTTCAAGTTCCCCAGCCATGACCCTTAACTTCAACTCGTGGATAGACGGATCCGTCCTTTGAGCTGCTCGAATAGTAGAAACAATCTGTGGCTCCACTTGAAAAGAAGAAACCACGACGTAATCCTCAGTCGGGTAGAATCTCCAACCCGTAGTGTTAAGATGCTCTTGATCCTTAGAGATGTACAACGATGCAAGCATCTCACTAGCCTTCCTGCTCAAAGCATCAGCCACTACGTTCGCCTTCTCAGGCTGGTACTTAATCTCGCAATCAAAGTCCTTTAGCAGCTCCATCCAACGACGTTGTCTCATGTTCAGGTCGGGCTGTGAAAACAAATACTGAAAACTTTTGTGGTCGGAGTACAACACAAACTGCTTGCCATACAGGTAGTAGGCTGACTGGGAGGACTGTGAAGACTGCGCTCCCTGAATAGCAGGACGACCACCCGGCGCTTCCTGCTGCCTACGAGCACGACGACTACGCAAACCTTCATCAATGTGGATGGCACTGTCCACAGCCTCAGCGTAAGTCTTGGGCTTACTAGCCAAAACCATCTGATACAACTCTTCATTCAAGCCCTCAAGAAATCGAGTCCGCTTGGCCCTCTCCCGGCCAGAAACATGGGGAACGTACGCCAACAGAGAAGAGAACTTCCTAGCACACTCCCGAACAATCATGGAACCCTGCTCCAGATGGTCGAACTCCCGCTCCCGAGCGTTCACATAAGACTTGGGTACATACTCCTGTCGGAAGGTCTCGCAGAAACTGTCCCAAGAGATCCCAACACCGGTCTATAACAAGGTACTCAAAGCGCCTCGCCACCAACGCTCTGCAGCCTTCCTAAGCAAGAGGGTCGCTAAACTCAACCGAAGATCATCATCATGCTGCACCCGATCAAAAAGACCAATAATGTTACGGAGACACGAGTCCGCATCCTCACTGGACTCATCACCGTTAAAGACTAGCGGGTTCATCCGCTGAAACCGTGCTATAACAACATCCATCCGCTCCACCGGGGGAGGCAAGTCACCAACTTCCTCCTCCTCATCATGCCTACCATGAGAACGACTAGGAGCGCTACGATGATCCTCATTCTGTCCTGCCGATTCCTCAAACTGCCCGCTACCTCTACACGACGTCTAGGCGGCATCTACGAAAACACTCAACAGGATCAAGCAAAACAGAACAGATACAACATAGATAGCATATAACACAAATATGCAGCACATAATCACATAGTCAAGCACATGCAACACATAACACTGTGCCTCGACTCAAGTGTGATCAAAGAAATCGAGCTTATCCCAGCTTAAGCTCTGTTACCAAAAATGTCAGGCCTCGTGCTTACGTCAGAGTAAAATCACACAAACACATGCGGAAGCTATTAAAAAGTGGGTAAAATTTTCGCTTTTGGCCTGACGGTTTAAAACAATATAATTTAAAATAGTGCGATACTCAAAATAGATATCCCAGTTTATAAAAAAAACCACTAAACAACACAATCAGTATAGCATACGAAAACAAGTATCAGACTCCAACCATTGGATACAACAACGAAGCACAGGGCATCCCCTGGCTAACTCAACTGATACATATAGATATGCTATACGCAACTAGGACATGCTAACCACCTCCAGGGGCACCACCAGCTGGGTTAAAACTACGACCAGCTGTCAAACCTGGGTTTCCTGAAAACAACACAAACAGGGAAAACAACCAAGCCCCAGAGGGACATGGGGTCAAAACCCCAGTACGGGGAGCAACTATAAAACAGCAGTAAACAGCAAGAATAAAATGCAGATGCTATGCATGCAACCATGGACAACAGCCGAAGGCTACAACCAAAGAAGGGAGCCAAAGAACTCAATGCATAGCTGAATGGAATGCGTGTATGCAACATGCTGGAACAACAAACATATAACCATATGCAACACAACAATTACACATGGTAAGCATACACAGCTCTCACATAGAGCAACAACACCACACGGCAATCCAAACACAGCCATCTCGCAATTTATCCAAGCCAGGTTCCACGCTTAATTACAAGCTCAAGATCCGTACCTCAATTCTGTGCAATAACTACCACAACAAGGAGCCCGAGAGATTTGGTTAGGAACCTGCTGAACACACAACGTACAAGCATAAATCTCACGGGTCACAAGCACAAAACCCACGGCGGGGAGTTACAACTCAAACCAGCAACTGATTCCAACAATACCACTAACAGGAAGCTTAAACAAAGGCTAAGACTAAGATCTCAACAACAATTCGAAGTTCTACCTAGGCAACACACGACCGAAGACAGAAACTTCACGATCTCGCTCTAGCCAACAACAACCTCCAAGAATGGTATAGGATGGAAGAGCTTCTCGAGAGAAGTCCAACGCTACCTCAAACGCCCAAAACAACGGTCGGAAACGATGGGAATCACCGGATAAAATCAACGGTGAACAGTATTCTAGGGTTCTAGAAAACAGAGGTCGACTATCGGGGAAATTTTGCTAAGTATGGGATCTGGTGAAGTAAAACGAAGCCAAGCCTTGCTTCTTATAAAAACGCGAGAAATCTGGTTAATTCATCCACCGACAGAAACAGATTCCTACATCAAGGAATAACGTCAAACAGATCTCTCCAACAGCGCTAATAACCACCAGATCCCAGCGTTAACAACAAACGCTCGTTCACAAGTCAAAACGACAGTGCATCGGTAAAACAGATCAGCGCTCAACACATCGCTGGTCTCCTAACGCGCCACACTAAAAACAGATCTCTACGCCTTAGCAACGCACAATGCTAAAACGACGACGTTTCAATTAAATAAAACGACGTAGCTCCGCACATGTCAGCAAATCTGAAGACAGCACGCTAAACTCTTGAACATCGATCGCTGGCAACAGATCTCTCCCGCAAGCATTCACCAAAATGGTACCGTTTCATTCACGCTACAGGAACTTGCTGCCAACATCCAAAATAACACAAGCGCTAACAGATACCCTTACGTCATCACATCTAATTGCTAACTCAACCAATACTTCAACAGCAAAGCTTACGTCAGCAATTGCGTAGCGCAACAGAAAACATGACGTCATCAAATCTGCCAACAGATTCAAACTCGAAAACTCTAAAATTCCAAAATTTCCAGAATTGCTCTAAGTGAAATCTGACCCGAAAATACAATCCAAACTTCCAAATAGAGATCTGAACCACCAGAAATCTCTAAAAATCCGATTAATTCAACAATTAATCTTAATTAACTTTTCAGGTCTCACATGCGGTACATGCGGGACGATCCCGCAACGTCCGCTGCAACGTGCGCACGGGACATACGGGACCCGAAACTTCTGCATGTAACTTGCACAAGAGACATGCGGTACGATCCCGCAAGTTCTGCGCGAAATGTGCGCACGGGACATGAGGGACGATTCCGCAACGTCCACCACAACCTGTGCAGGACTTGGCTCAGGAAATCATGAAAGGCTTTAAAAGAGCACGAACTTCTCCTAAATGTGTTAAAGTCGATCTTTGAAAGGCTTATGACACCATTCATTGGGACTTTATTCATGATGCTTTGACCCATCTAAATTTTCCTGCTAAGTATATTGATTGCGTCATGGAATGCATTTCAACGACTACTTGTTCTATTTCTAGAAATGGTGTACTACTTGGTTTCTTTAAGGGAGCTAGGGAGATACTGCAGGGAGATCATGTTTCACCCTATATCTTTGCTCTTTTCTTGGAAATGTTTTCTCGTGGTGTGAATAAGATGAATGCTACACAGAATTTCAGATTTCATACAGCTTGCTCTAACAACAAAATTTCACATCTTGCCTACGCTGATGACTTGTTGTTTTTCACACATGTATATCCGAGGAGTGTCTCCCTTATTCTAGACTGTTTGAATAATTTTTGTGCCATGGCTGGACTTAAAGTGAACAACATTAAATCTAATGTGTTTGACTGGTATGAGTGATTCTCACAGGCTGGAGATTGCGCATGTCACTGGTTTTATCGTAGGGGAAGTTCCTTTTCGCTATTTGGGTATCCCCCTAGCCTCTTATAAACTCAGACGATCTGATTACAGAAACCTCACCGATGCTATTGATCTTAAGCTTGCTGCATGGCCAAAACACTCATTATCATTTGCTGGAATATTTGAACTTATTCGTGTTGTGCTTCAAGGTACGGAATGTTTTTGGCTTTCTATTTTACCGATCCCTTATTATGTGATTGAGAGGATCTATATTATGTGCCGTAAATTCATGTGGAATAGTTAACATCCTCCCATTGCTTGGTCTACCCTTTGTAAAAACAAGGAATAAGGGGGGATGGGGCTTAAAGATTTAAGAATTTGGAACAAGACACCGCTTTGCAAAACTCTTTGGAACATACATGCTAAAAAAGAAACTCTTTGGGTTAAATGGATTACGAGTAAGTATGGTGATGATCTTTTGTTGTGGTCTCCACGTAAGGATGATTCATCTCTATTCAAGAAGATCCTCACCATTAGTGATGAGTTATTACTTAAGGCTGGCTCTAAAGAATCGGCTCTTTCTCATTTTCATCAATGGTTCGATTTTGGGAATTCTGTATGTGATAAATATTACAGGTTCTTTAATCTTGGTGATTGGGTTTGGCCATGGAAACCTATGATTTTGAAACCATGCTTGCTACCAAAACAAAGGTGTATTCTATGGCTTTTTGCGCATAAAAAACTCATGACATTGGACAGGCAACCTTATATTATGGACAAGACTTGTAGGCTTTGTTATGCAGGACCTGAATCATTTGATCATATCTTCTTTAACTGCATGTTTGCTAGAACTGTATGCATAAAGATCTTGGAATGGCTTGGACTCACACACATCGTGCGAAGCTGGACTGCTCTTCTTAGGATGTATCGCACGAAGATGCATGGGAACAATTACACATCCAGATTTAGATGTATCTCTTTTGCTGCTGCTATTATCAGATTTGGAATCAAAGAAATAGATTTCTCTTTGAAGATGACTCCCCAAACTTTCTCGCAATTTTCGGCGCATACAGATTTTTGCTTATAAATATTTCCAATTGTAGCATTGATACCTCGTACTTTTGAGGTGTTTTATTTTTTATTGTAATTTTTGAGTCCGGGGTATGCCCTTTGTACTTGTATTACAACATTTACCATCTATGATATAATTTTCATATCGAAAAAATGTGGGACTATCCCGCAACGTCCGCCGCAACGGGCGTGTGGGAATTGCAGGACGATCCCGCAACTAGAGTGCGCGATACGCATCACGATATGCGCGATGGCCGCGATACGCTTGCACGACGAGCGTGCGGCGGTGGCGCAGAGGTGTCACGACGACAGATTTGTGGAAATTTTTTTTTGAAAAGTCGAATTTTTGATGCAATTAGGCAGAAATTCATATATTGACATATCCGAGCCTGATGCTCTGATACAACTGTTGATGCAGCGGCGGATCCGGATCCCGCTTCCGGGGCGCAGAAGAAGTTTAAAAAATAAATTGCCCTGGAACGGTCAATACATGAATAATAAAACTAAACATAGGATGTTTAGAGTATTTACCTTTGGCGACTTGGCGTCCAGCTACGACTATTCCGCAAAGGAAGATAGACCTTAAACGGTTGAACAGCTCCGATCGTATAATTCGGTACACGATCGAAATATCAATTCCTTCACTGGTCTGTACTATAAAACCAGTGAAGATTTTGTGAACGGAATCTTCACGCTGAGACGATCAAAACGAATTCCGGCAGCGATGGCAGTGCGGTGTAGGCGGCAGGCGACGACGGTGGCGGCAAGAGGAGGAGGGCGAGAGTGAGGGAAGGTGAGCTATGGAGGTTGTAAATACAACTTTGTACCAATGAAAATCTCCCCCTGCCCCTATTTATAGATATTTCATGGGCTTAAACCAAGTTAATGGGCCCAGGTCAGGCCCAGGCCCAGTAAAAATTTGTTTCAAGTCCATCGTTGTATTTTCATCATAATCCCGATCGACGATCAGATCGGACAGATCTGCACAGTTTCCAAAACTGAACATTATGATGTGAAAACAATTTTTCGGCCCACCTAATCTAAAATAGCAGTTAGGCCCATATAAGCTAAAAGGAAAGTTATACTTCCCCAGACAATTTAGGAAGTCATACTTCCATCTTTCCTCCTACTATACTCAACACTTTGAGTACCATTTCTATATGGGATTTGAGAAACCAGTACTTGTGTGACCCTCAATGTTTCAGAGATACAGCTAGCCGTGGGCTCACAACTCCCTACTATACTCAACACTTTGAGTACCATTTCTATATGGGATTTGAGAAACCAGTACTTGTGTGACCCTCAATGTTTCAGAGATACAGCTAGCCGTGGGCTCACAACTCCTTGTGACTCCGAAAACACATTTTCGGACTTAACAGTCGGACCATGGTAAAACGTCTAGCAAAATCGCCCCATGATCCCCTATGTATCACTGATAGTGCCTGAAAGAACCAGTTGGTCATGGTTAGCACACAGTACGGTCCTTTCAGCTCAAATATCCTGATCGAATCAACGACCATTGATAAATCGAGAGTCGCTAAAGATTCTATAGCCATGCATAGATCTTGGAGATCAAATAGTGACATCGCATGTGCTACTAGGTAAACCCATTTACCTAAAAAACATCTAGTAATCTGGCTAGAGATTTGTCACACTATTATCTCCTCAGATAGCATAGAATATCCATGCACAAGGGCGAGCGGTGAATCCTCGACAACGAAGCATCGACTCCTACATGCATTGGGAACTCACCCCAATCCCACCACCTGATGACCCCAACAGAGTCAGTAAACGGGTCAAATTAAGGTGCCTATCATGTAGAGTCTCAATGATGTTTTGAGTAGTATGGACAAATCTGTACAACCAAGATCTCGAACTTAATCCACTCGACAAATGATAATCACTTGGAAAGTTTTAACGAGGGTAGCTCGATAGATCACCAGGTCACTATGTTGGCGCAGCGAGGGATCCGGATCATGCTCCCGAGGCGCAGCGAAAGTTTTAATAATTTTGTGTCCGGGGAATGTTCATACGTGAATAAAAAAAAAGCTAAACATGCATAGCATGTTTAGAATATTTACCTTTGGAGACTCGCGCCCGGCACTGACTATTCCGCTTTTACTCCCAATAGCACTTCAACGGTTGAATCTCCGATTGTTCGTCTAATCCGATCCACGACCGGTTTCTAAATTCCTTTGTTGTATTGCACTAGAAATAACATTTAATTTTCACGAACGGAATCTCCTCGCCAAGATGGCCAAGGGGATCCAGCGGGGGGTGATTGCGGCGGCTAGCGACGACGGCGACGGCGGCGGGAGGAGGCCGAGAGTTGATGGGAGGGGAGAGGAGAGTTATGATTTAATAAATCAAGTGGGGTTTATGAATGTGTCTCCTCATTACCATATTTATAGGTAGAGGGATAGAGTTTGAGTTGAACAAAACAGTGAAAATTCGGTTCAACTGAAACAGTGAACATTTGGTTCAAGTCAGACTTTGAACATTCGTTTCGACTCCTTCGATTGTGGTCTCATCATAATCCCTATTGATGATCAGACATCACTGATGTGATCATTTTAAAAAACTGTCATTATGATGTAAAATCAAATTTTCGGATCATTAAATCTATTTATTGCAGGTTTACTCCCATTAGCTAAATATGGAAGTCCTACTCCCTTAGCTAATTTTGGAAGTCATACTCCCACCTTCCTCATACTGTACTCAACACTTTGAGTTCCATATCCGTATGGGAATTGGGAAATCAGTACTTGTGTGACCCTCAATGGTTCAGGGATACAGTTAGCCGTGGGCTCACAACTTTTTATGACCCCAAAAAACATATTTTTGGACTTACCCATTGGAACATGGTAAAACGTCAAGAAACATCGCCTCATGATCCCCTAGGTATAGTGCCTGCAAGAACCAGTTGGTCAAGTTTAGATTACTGTACAGTTCTTTCATCTCAAATATCCCGATCGAATCAATGACCATTGTTAAATAGAGAGTCGCTAGAGATTCGATAGCCATGCATACATCATGGAGATCGACTAGAGATATCGTATGTGCTACTAGGTAAAACTATTTACCTAAAGCACATCTAGTACTCTGGAGAGAGATTTGTCACACTATTATCTCCTCAGATAGTATATGATATCCATGCACAAGGGCGAGTGGTGAATCCTTGACAACGAAGCATCGAATCCTACATGCATCGGGACCTCACCCAATCCCACCACCTGATGACCCCAACGGAGTCTGTAAACGGGTCAAAGTGAGGCACCTATCATGTAGAGTCTCAATGAAGTTTCGAGTTGTATGGACTAATCTGTACAACCAATACGGTGGACATAATCCACTCGACAAATGATAACCACTTGGAAAGTCCAAACGAGGGTAGTTAGATAGATCACCAGGTCCCTATCCATTTACATGATTAGAACATCACTATGTTCCCTACCAATGAAAGCGTGGTACTTTGCATCACAGATGCTAGTCTCAAGCTCGGGCGGCCATTATCCTCTTTTGGATGGCCCAGTCGATTAGGAACTAGTTTAGAACATACAGTGACTATTAGATGTGTTTAATGATAGCCATCAAATCCACTATCACATCTAACATACACTATAGTGCATTCAAGATCTTTATCCAACAAGTTTGTAATCATAATAATGAAAATAAAGAATGCCATAAGAGAATACTAATTTCATAAATAAAGATCATTTTACATATAGACAACAAAAGAAAACCCACATGCCACAAGTTGGCTAGTTGGGTACCTACTCTAACATTGTAGCACCCCAAAATCCATAGGACCGCAAATTGATAGCCTTTTACTTTTGGAGGGCAGTTTTGTTAATTCGACCATCCAATTTTAGTTCAAGCTGATTATTTCACCTAAGCTAATCTCTTTTCTTTCCAACTTAGTAGCACAGTCCAGAAGGTTTTCGGAGGGATTTTTCCCGAGCACAATCCCGAGCTGAGCTGGTGCAGATTTTAAATAAAATTTCTTTTGTATGGGAGAGTAGTTTTATAAAATGGTTTCAGCAATTTTACAATTTAAAATATTAGTATGGGGCTTTTAGCAATTTTTCAAGGATTTGGTATGGTGACCCATGCCTAATCTTGTACCTTTCACCTACTACTAATCATACTTCCATATATGATTGTTTCCGAAGGTTCTAGAGCTCATTTGTTTGCAAGAAAGTCTTCAGTTCTCTAAAATTATTAGAAGCTCGCATCGTATGCTTGAGGTGAATCCAATCCGAGACCATCTGTTCGTTTCGATTCTCAGGAAAGTAAAGTTAATTCTTTGCTGCATCTGAAAAATATATATTGCTTTTTGTTTTCTGTTGTATTCTTTCCTGATGCATGTTTCAGTTCAGTTCAGTCATGTTTATGTTTAAGATATGGATTCACGGCTTTGATGCTTTAGTTTGAAGAAACTCACCAGCTTTGATTCCGGTTGGATAAGCTGAGCTGGTCTGTTTAGGGACTGTATGAGCTGGTGCACTACCTTCATGCTCTCTAAGCTGATCTGGTCTACTTTCCTGGCCTGATCTGTGTTGTTCGTTTCTAAGCTGATTTGGCTTATCAAAGCTGAGTGACTTTCCAGAGCTGAAATTTTTGTTTCAAAGCTTAGGTTACTGTTCTCACATCCGTATGTTGTTTTCACGTTCGTAAGCTATTCTCACACCCGTAAGCTGTTTTCTTCAGCCAGAACTGTTTTCACGTTCGTAAGCTGTTCTCACACCCGTAAGCTGTTTTATTCAACCAGAACTGTTTTCACGTTCGTAAGATGTTCTCACACCCGTAAGCCGTTTTATGTTCATGAGCTGTTTTCTCACCCGAGCGGGTTTTCAGTTTCCCCATCTCGTAGCCCAGCTGTACACTCAAGAAAATTTTAAAGATAAAATTAGTTTCGTAAGTGAATTACCAGTTTCAGTTATCGATCTTCGATCAAGAGCAATGTATAGTAGTTATTTTATTTGAAGGAAGTGACTTTCAGTTTAAGGACTTATGGCAAAGAGGACCCGGTCAACCAGGAAGGGAACAAAGATTATGGTATAATTGTAATACCCCTTCACAAGTAAGTTCCTGAATTCATGTCAGAAGTTAGCAAGTACCAGGACCACATTAGAGCTACTATGCCATAAGTCACGAAAAAAATTTAAGTGCGATCCGGACTGATGTCCCGCTCTAGTTTATTAGCAATCTTTCAGTTTCAGCTAACTTACTTTAAATATTGTATCATGCTCAGTTATTTCTGCGTTATATGATCTTGTTATCCTCAGTTTTACTTGCTGTTTCCTGATGCAGGTGAGGCAGCTCAGGGGCAGGCGGGAGGTGCGAGCTGAACCAGCTTGGGGCTGCTTGTGTTTGTCAAAGGCCTGTGTTTCCGTAATGTCATCGTTTTTGTTTTGATCTTTTTGTAACTGTATTAAGATTCATTGCAACAATGAAGGATTCAGATAGAATTCGATAGTTTTAGTATCCATTTTGTAATCGAACGACTTTTTTATGTATTCCGAGCTGGTTTATTCGTTAATCATGTTTACTGTTCCATACTTCGATCTTACTGGAAGGAAATACAACTTCCAAATTTATTGTTTAGTCCTTCTTTTTTCGAATTTCATCTTTTTACTCCAAACCGTTGACTCCCTCGGGTTTGTGCGTCAAAACTTGGTATCAGAGCGTGGTCCTGAGATAAGCACACACTTCCCAGTCTGGAACAGTTCTCATCGACCGTATCTCCTGATTTGTGAGTTTTATTGTTATGTTAAGATTCATTTCTATTTTGAGTTTAAGATGTTCTTTTGTGGTGGTTTGCGAGCTATATATTAAGATGTCTGTCAGAGGAAGAGGTAGAAGAAGCACCCCTGTCGAAGAACCCAGCGCAGATAGCAAAGCTCGTATTACCCAACTTTTTGAACTGTTATTAGAACAGACAGGCAGAGGCAGTGGCCAATCTTCTAGTAGTATGGGACCAAACCAGGATGATCCCCAGGAGAATTTTCGAAGGCAGAGACCTAAGGAGTTTAGTGGTACCACAGATCCGCTTGTTGCTGAGGGTTGGATCAAGTCTATGGAGGTTATTTATGAATACCTTCAGATGCCAGATCTGGATAGGCCAAGGTGTGCTATCTACATGTTAAGAGACGATGCTGTGATCTGGTGGGAGGGAGCTAAGCTGTCAGTGGATCTGGCAACCCTATCATGGGACGAGTTTGAGCGAGTGTTCTTTGAGCAGTATTTCACTGCAGACAAGAGGCCTGAGTTGAAGAGGGAGTTTTTGACCTTGAAACAGGGGATCGTGACAGTCCAGGAGTATATACAAAATTTGAGAGAGGATGCTATTTTGTGCCTCTTATTGGACGAGATCCCGAGGAGAATTTGAGACATTTTGTGGAAGGACTGAAGCCTACATTCAAGCTGAATGTTAGGCTAGCTGAGCCCAGAACTTACAGGGAAGCAGTAGACAAGGCCCTGCGAGTTGAGAAGGATTGGAAGGATGTTGAAGAGGAGAGACAGCAGAAGAGGCACACCTTCCAACAAAAAGATCAAAGACAATTCAAGAAGCATAACAAGAACAAGCAGTGGCCTCAAGAACAGAAGCCTATACCAGCCCAACCTCTCAGTGCAGTTCCAGCTGGATACGACAAGCCAGTTTGCCCCAAGTGCCAAAAGAATCATTAGGACAGTGTATAGCTGGCCAGAGTGGCTGTTACAAGTGTGGTGCTCAAGGACACATTTCTAGGTACTGCCCAAATTTGAAGCAGCTGGTGCCCAGCCGAGCGTATAATGACAACTGAGCAAGCCAATCCCCGATTTTACCGTAGTTACGGGTAAGATTCTGATTGCTGGTATGCCTTCATTTGCCTTGTTAGATTTGGGTGCAACTCATTCCTTCATAGCTGAATATTTTGCTAGGAAGTTACCTTGTAAGCCAGAACGATTGTCCATAGGCTATGGTGTGACAATACCTTCGGGAGAAGAGCTAGTATCCCATGGGTTATATCGTGACTTAGAGCTCAAGCTTCAAGGACATTTAGTTACTACCAACCTAATTGTTCTACCCATGCCTGAATTCGATTTGATTTTTGGAATAGACTGGTTATTTAAGTATGGGGTAATAATTGATTTTAAGCTCAGGACGGTAGCTGTCAAGCCACCCAAGGGAACCCAGTTTTCATTTGAAGCTAACCAGCTTAGGTGAGTTCCTCGCATTATTTCAGCCTTGCAAGCCCAGCGCTGTTTGAGGAAAGGGGGAGTGGGATATTTAGCTAGTTTATCATCCCTAGATGCTTCTAGAAATCCCGAGATGCTGATGTGGAGGTAGTGAATGAGTTCCCCGAAGTTTTTCCAGATGAAATCAGTGGACTACCTCCAGACCGAGAGCTAGAATTTGCCATCGAATTAGTACCAGGAGCATATTCTGTTTCCAGAACGCCATGTAGGCTTGATCCTGCAGAGATGAGAGAGCTAAAAGAACAAATCCAAGACCTACTGGACAAAGTATGACCCAACACATCACCATGGGGAGCCCCTGTTTTGTTCGTGAAAAAGAAAGATGGGAGCTTAAGGTTGTGTTTTGTCAGGCCTCGTGCTCTCAACAGATAAACACATGCGGAAGCTATCAAAAAGTGGGTAAAATTTTCGCTTTTAGGCCCGACGGTTTTAAACGTATAATTTAAAATACAACAATACTTAAAATAAGTTTTCCAAATCATAAACGTTTAACCAACAAAGCATACATAAGTCCAACATGTATCATAATCCCCTACGGGTACAACAACGAAGCGCAGGGCATTCCCCTGGCTAACGGATACATACATATATATATATGCTATATGCTACTGGGACACACTAGCCACCTTCTGGGGCACCATCAGCTGGGTTGAAACCACGACCAGCTATAGAACCTGGGTTTCCTGAAAACAATACAACAAAGAAACAAACCAAGCCCCGGAGGGACATGGGGTCAAACCCCAGTACGGAGAGCAACTAAAAAAACAGCAATAAACAGCAAAGAATGAATTACAGATGCTATGCATGAGACTCCAAGGAACAAAGGAAAGCTCTACTCACTAGGGAGCTAAGGAAACTCAAACATAGTTCCAAGAAACATCGACAACGTACAGTGGCCACGGGGTGAGTTCACAGTGTGGTAGTGAGCCACTCGCCATGAAACTACACCCGATTACCAGATGCATCAAACAACTCGACCTGCTGTTGCCTCGCCCATGAACTGTGGTAGTTAACCACTCGGCGCATGGTGGCTACGATCCCAGCAGGGAGATGAGAGTGCGGTATTACCGTCGCCCTCGCAACCTGGTAAGAAACAGAACAAGAACAACGAAACTATGGCAATAAAGCTGGGATGAGATGAAAATACGTGTATGCACATACTGGAAATGACAAGCATATTAACATATGCGAAAACAGTAACAACATCAGCAAGTACATAACACATAAACCAGCAAGTCCATCTCACAATCCCTCCAAACCGTAGCCTCGCCGTAATATAAGCTCAAATCCGTACCTTAAACTGAGCACAATAACACTGCTAGAAATCCCGAAGACTCTGGTAAAAGCCTGCTAAACAACAAGCGTAAAACTCAGGGATCTAACAGAAGATCACGGCTGGGAGCTACGCTCAACCAACACCGTTTCCTACTACCACAACTCCGCAAGAACGAAAACACAATTCAAACATACAAACCGAGATCTGAAACCTCAAAAATCATCAAAATTCGATACTTCAACAATTAATCCTTAATCAACAATCCAGGTCTCACATTTCTCCCCCACTAAAAAGGATTTCGTCCCCGAAATCACAGCAATAACTCTGGAAAACAACACAACAGCAAGCTACAAACAGAACTCGCCCAACACAAGGCCAAGAGTTCAAGATAAATGAGCAAACACATTACAACAACTAAGGAAGAAAAGCAGTAAAACTACAAGTTACTGGAAAATATAGCCCAACAGCTACTCAAACAGATGCGGCCACTCGCACTGCATCTTTTCTTCCAGCTCCCAAGTAGCTTCTTCCCTACCATGTTTGCTCCACTGCACCATTATTAACGGAATGTTATTATTCCTCAACCGTTTCTCTTTTCTGCCAAGGATCTGCAAAGGGTATTCTTGATAACTCAACGACTGATCTAGCTCAACCTCATCAGTTCCAAGCACATGAGACGGATCTGGCTCATATTTCTTCAACATCGACACATGAAACACATCGTGAAGAGAGGACAATTCTGACGGCAACAACAACCGATACGCTAAAGGGACAATCCTCTCGACAATCTCATACGGACCAACATAATGAGGGACTAACTTTCCCTTGCGTCCAAAGCGCATCACACTACGAAACGGAGAAACCTTGAGAAATACACGATCACCAACCTGAAACTCAAGAGGTCGACGCCTCTTATTCGCATAACTGGCTTGGCGATCCTGAGCAGCCTTCATCCGCTGTCTGATAAGATCCACGTGATCTTTCATCTGCTGTACAAAGTCAGGGGCAGATAGCTGCTTCTCCCCCACTTCTTCCCAACACACTGGCGATCTGCACTTGCGGCCATACAAAGCCTCGAAAGGCGCCATGCCAATCGTCACTTGGTAGTTGTTATTATACGAAAACTCAACCAAAGACAACGCGTCTTGCCAACTACCTCCGAAATCCAACACAACAGCACGCAACATATCCTCTAACGTCTGGATAGTTCGCTCAGATTGGCCATCTGTCTGGGGATGATACGCGGTACTCATAGCCAATCGAGTGCCAAAGCTGTCTGCAAACTCTTCCAAAATCTGGAAGTAAACCTCGGATCTCGGTCAGACACGATTGAAACAGGCACACCATGAAATCTAACAACACAATCAACGTACAGCTTCGCCATCTTCTTCAACGAGAAGGTCATACCATAGGGAATGAAATGTGCAGACTTAGACAAACGGTCTACAACTACCCAAACAGCATCGCACCCTCGGCTGGAACGAGGCAAATGCGTTACGAAATCCATCGCATTTTGCTCCCAAATCCATTGGGGCACCTCTAAACTCTGCAACAGACCACCAGGTCGCATCCTTTCGGCCTTTACCATCTGGCAATTCAAACAACGAGCGACAAAACCAGCAACATCGTTCTTCAGGCCAGCCCACCAAAAGTGCGGCTTCAAAGCATGGTACATCTTCCGTGCACCAGGATGAACACTATGTCTGCTACAGTGCGCTTCTCGAAGGATCTCCTCCTTCAAATCAATCAAATTGGGCACAACCAACCTACCCCGAAAACGCAAACAACCATCGGACGAGACAGAATAGTCCTCAAGTTCGCCAGCCCTGACTTTCATCTTCAACTCGTGGATTGACGGATCGATCCTCTGAGCTGCTCGAATGCTAGAAACAATCTGCGGTTCCACTTGGAAAGATGAAACCATCACACAATCCTCAGTCGGGTAGAATCTCCAACCCGTAGTGTTAAGATGCTCTTGATCCTTAGAGATGAACAACGACGCAAGCATCTCACTAGTCTTCCTGCTCAACGCATCAGCCACTACGTTCGACTTCCCAGGCTGGTATTTAATCTCACAATCAAAATCCTTAAGCAACTCCATCCACCTACGCTGTCTCATGTTCAAGTCAGGCTGCGAAAACAGATACTGCAAACTCTTGTGGTCGGAGTACACCACAAACTGCTCGCCATACAGGTAGTGACGCCAGATCTTTAACGCAAAGACCACCGCTGCTAACTCCAAATCATGAACTGGGTAACGAGTCTCGTGCGGTTTCAACTGCCGCGAGGCATACGCATGACTCTACCATTTTGCATCAACACACAACCCAATCCATTTACCGAAGCGTCAGAACAAACAACAAAACCACCTGATCCGGACGGCAAAGCCAATACAGGCGCAGTAGTTAACTTCTCCTTGAGCAGTTGAAAAGCATTCTCACACTGCTCAGTCCAAACAAACCGCTTATCCTTCTGGGTCAATTGGGTCATCGGCTTAGCTATAGAACCCTCAATGAAACGTCGATAATAGCCAGCCAGACCTAAGAAACTGCGAATCTCAGACACATTTCTCGATCCCTCCCAGTTCAACACCGCATCCACTTTACTAGGATCCACAGAAATGCCATCTGCTGAAATAACATGACCCAGAAATACTACGCGTTGCAACCAAAACTCGCACTTGGAAAACTTCGCATACAACTGCTGCTCTCTCAACCTCTGAAGAACCATTACCAAGTGCTCCTTGTGCTCCCTCGGAGTCTTCGAGTAAA
>KV001330.1:4792-51780 GCA_001598015.1 Dorcoceras hygrometricum | reverse complement strand
TGTATCCCTGAACCATTGAGGGTCACACAAGTACTGGATTCGAGATTCCCGCACGGATACTCAGCTCAATGTGTTGAGCATACGAAGAGGATTTTGGGGAGTGCGACTTCCTAAAAGTCAACAGGGGTCAAATCGGGATTTCCCGATGTTGAGGGGCAAAACGGTCATTTTGCACTGGGGTTCTGAAAAATGGTTTTTCAGATCATAGTATTCAGTTTTGGAAATTGAGTCGATCGGTCCGATCTGATCGGCGATCGGAGCTACGATGAAGTCTCGGTGATGGAGATGAACGGAATGTTCATCCGTTGGACCCGGGCCCTTGGGCCAGATCCAAATCCATCACTAAATCTATTTAATATAGACTTAAGACTTAATCAATATACAACTCAATCACAACACAACCCTAACCCTAAGTGTGCGCCGCCCTCCCTCCTCTCCAAAAGCCGCCGCCGCCGTGCACCGCCGCCGCCGCCTCTCTTCGCCGGAAATTGTTCCGGGCAATCTTGACGAGGAGAATCCGTCCGCACCGATCTCTTCAGGCCTTCTAGTTCAGGCTGACGAAGGAATCCCGTCTCCGGTTGTGGACCTGATTGATGTTGTCTACCGCAATCTACCGTGAAGTGCCGGTTTCCTCGAGAAACTGGTCGGAGCCAGGCACGAGTTGCCAGCAAGGTAGTGATCTAAACGCCCTATGAATGTCATAGATTTGTGTTTGCTTTGAACTGTATTGATCGTCTCCCGGAATTGTTTTTGTTCTTCCGCTGCCTCGCCGGGAGACGTGATCCGGATCCGCCGCGGACCACAACAGTCAAAGGAAATCGGTCAACTAGGCCAGTCTATCAATCGGCAATTCATATCAAGTCGCCTCAATACCACGATCTATCAACCGAGAAATCATCGGTCCGTGATCATCGGGGCCCGTCAGCCCATCACAGCTCGGCGGTAGACACTCGTATCAGGTAGTCACTGCTCCGATGATAGCGTTGGACTGAGGCACAACACATCTGTTGGCCAGCTCCAACGTGGCTCGGGTCATCAATCAAATCTGTCAAGGCCCAATATGTATGCATGTATGCCAATAAATATCAATGCTCAATGCATACAAATCATAATACGTGAAAACAGAATATCGAGTTCAATCAATTCAATAGCTGTTCCACGTCAACATATAACAGCAACACAACACATTTCGCAACATCGATTCAGTCATGTTCACGCTCAAGCTGTAAGTGCTGCTCAATTCGTACCTTTCTTCTTCAAATTACCTAACAGATTTCTCCTGGTTCAATTCACGCAGCAGGGACTTCCCAGAAATGCTGAAATCTGTTACAGGTACTCAATATCTTAGCTCAATTCAGCTACACAATCACGTTAATCCTACGGCCAGAAGTATACTTCAATCCTACACTTCTACGCAGGCATTAACTACTAAAAACCGAGCTCAAACTACAAGAAATGCTCACCCAAAAGCTCAAAAGAAACGACGGCAGAATCTGCTCAACGAAACCAGCAACTCACGAACGAACAGGGCCTACGGAATCTCTCAACTCGTTGTTCCTAGCTTCCAAACTAGTATCAATGGGAAGAGCAAGTCTCAAGGAGTCCAGCGCCACCAAGAACGTCAAAAACAGAGGCTGGGATCGACGGGAAATGGCGATAGAAAGTGACGGTGAACAGTAGCTATTTCGAGGGTTTGGAAAAGAGGAGATAAGGAATGTCTGATCTCAAATAATCCTAAGTGTCGAACGACACTTCCATTTATAATCTCACAAATCCATCGTCTGCTGATCATCAATTCAGTCGACAAGACCAGCAGGTACCATCTCTTTCTTTCGTTAAAAATCAGCAGAAGCAATCAAATGATGTATGCGAAACTACAATCCAGTCGCAACTATCCAGTCGCAAGCTATCCAGTCACAACAATCCAGTCGCAACTATCCAGTCGCAAGCTATCCAGTCACAACAATCCAGTCGCAACTATCCAGTCGCAAGCTATCCAGTCACAACAATCCAGTCGCAACTATCCAGTCGCAAGCTATCCAGTCACAACAATCCAGTCGCAACTATCCAGTCGCAACAATCCAGTCGCAAGGCGCTAAACCAAAAGCTGGTAGACTCCTCACAACTGGTACCAGATGTAATCATCGAAACACAGCGTTTCAACTAATCCAGACGATGTCGTGTTGCTCCCTCGACTGGTTCCTCAAATCCACAGCTGGTCACCCAGTCGCAATATTCAAAACGTGGAGTTTAACTAAATCAAACGACGCCGTAGCGATACACCAGCAAACAACATGTTTCGCATGAAATGAGACCAAGAGCTGGTATAAATCTCTTCAAACAAGTACCAGTCGACTGATTACGCAAAATACCACAAAACGACGACGCATCAACTAATCTAAATGACGCCGTTACACACGCGAGTATCGATACCAGCAGCTGGTCACCCAGTCGCAACACAATTCCCCCCGCGACTGGTTCCAGACGCAATACTCAAAACGCATCGTTTCACTAAAACAAACGACGTCGCTGCGCCTACTACCTCAAATCCAGTCGACGCATACACACACCAGCAGCAACCACCAAAACCAGCAGATCTCATTGCGTCACGCTTACGTCATCTCTGCTGATTCAAAATCCACCAGCAGTGAGCTACAGTAAGGTTGACCCGCATTGACTTTACCAAATTCGATAATTATCGTTTCCTAAACAAGCGCTGCGACTGAAAATTCAGCAGGAACCATATTCCCTTCGTAATTCCCTCAAAAACATGTGATTAATCCCAAATTCAACTCAATTAATCACAAATCTAATTTCATAATCCTCACAGAACCAGTGTGCCTCTTTCAACTACGGAAGGGACTAAGATATAGTCGACGGATTGTATACCCTTTACATGCGATAGATGGGTTTTGTACCCAGCTCTCTGATTCAGATACAGAGTTTGATCAAACGACAGACCTTATGTACATGTGTTTAGCCATAATTACCAGAAAAGAAAGAATAGAGCTCAGTGTTATTTTATTCACCAAGCTTAAAGAAAATGATTTCAGAACGTATATGTTTATGCTTTCATTCCATACAAATTTCACAGTTCATGTTATTTAGCTTATTTATTCTTAAGCTATTCAGATTCAGATTCCAGTAAAGTAACAGATATCGTTTGGCTGTGTTATTTGTTTTCGATACTCCAGATTTTACCCGCTGAGCTTCTAGGCTCACTAGTTTTCATTGAGTGCAGGTAATGAGCAGTAGGAGCTGGATGGTGATGAGCTGATAAAAAAGATGTGTTTATCGTGGACATCTGTTTCCGTTATTGTTCTTATCTAGTTTCAGATTTTGATGTACAAAACTTTAGTTATAGTTTTGTATTATGACAGATTTCGAGTTTCTTTATTTTGTTGAAATCTGTACCAGAATTATTGCTTAATGAATTATATAGTTTTGTTATTTCAAAGATCAGATTTGTTTTCCAGATATCGCATATGGTTTGCGTTTAATTGCATTTTAGCCCATAAATTAGTAGCGAATTTGTTATTGTAAACAAGATCGAAATTTTTGTGCTTTTCAATTTGAACCCCAAAGTTCTTAATTTAGTTTAAGAAAGTCCAGTCGCTACAGTATACCCCAGCCCACAGTATCTACCTTGCCAGATCTGAGGTTTAGCTGTAATCTGTGACTCATCAGATTTGACCTCTTCAGTTGTCCCATGCTGGATTTCACAAAGTTCATGGTTTGAAGCTTAGACCTATCCAACTTTGGGTGAGTACACGTCTCTGCAATATTGCTTTCATCGATTTCATAGCCCAATCCGGAATTATCACCAGATGGCTTCATAGCTCCTTGTAAGTTTTGTAAACAAAGTTCTTAATTTAGTTTAAGAAAGTCCAGTCGCTACAGTATACCCCAGCCCACAGTATCTACCTTGCCAGATCTGAGGTTTAGCTGTAATCTGTGACTCATCAGATTTGACCTCTTCAGTTGTCCCATGCTGGATTTCACAAAGTTCATGGTTTGAAGCTTAGACCTATCCAACTTTGGGTGAGTACACGTCTCTGCAATATTGCTTTCATCGATTTCATAGCCCAATCCGGAATTATCACCAGATGGCTTCATAGCTCCTTGTAAGTTTTGTAAAGAAGCAGATGACTTGGTCCAGGAGCTTATAATTTCAGCTAAGCACTGATTTTTCATTCATCATCTCCTATGACCTGCTCCTTAGTTCTTCTCTCTCAGTCGTTAGCTTACTTAGAGCATTCTGCAAATCGCCTGAGCTTACAAGCTCATCTTTTGTATCACGACTCTCTTTTTCAGATTTGACTTCCTCAAATGACTGAGAAAGCTTTTTGTACTCATGGACCATGTCATTCAGTGCTATGACAAGGTCTTCTCGTGTAAACTCAAGGTTAGAGAAATTGAATACCTCATCAGTGTCATCAGCCATTAGACACTTTACTTCATCTTCGCTATCGCTTGATGAGGATGTCCCTGAGCTGGACTCCTCCGAATCTGTATCAGCCCATGAACTCTTGTTCTCTTCAGCGACCATGGCCTTCTTACTTCTCTTCTTTCTATGGAATTTCTTGCCAGGTGCTGTGTCTCTTATCTGATGTCTTCTTGTCATATTTCTTTGGTTTCGTACAGTGCACAATGAAGTAACCAAAACTGTCATAGTTATAACATTTGAAGTCAAAAGAAGTATTAGAATTCTTTTTAATGGAATCAAAAGATTTTGGTTTAGAGTTGTTTTTTCCGCATGAATTTCCCAAACTTCTTCATGAATAGGGCCATGACATCATTGCTGAGCTCCTCAGCTGATTTGCTTTGAGAGCTCTGTTCTAGGAATAGCTGTCGCGAGTGCTTTCGTGGGCTGTAAAGTAGATGGTTCTGATTTAGCTCTGGTCTCCAGCTCGAACTCATAGGCCTTCAGATTTGCAAAAGGTCATGGATCTCCAGTTTGTTGAGGTCCTTTGAGTCCCTCATGGCCATCGTCTTTACGTCCTACTCCCTGGGAAGTGCTTTTATGACCTTCCGTGTGAGCTCTCTATTGCTGTACTCTTTTCTCAGTCTGGTCAGCTCTATCACCACTGAGCTGAACCTCTCGTCGAACTCTATCATCGTTTCTCCAGGCTTCATCTTTATCAGTTAAAACTTCTGTAGGGCTACTGTAATCTTTTTCTCCTTTATTTGCTCGTTGCCCTCATAGATTAGGATCAATCTTTCTCAGATTTCCTTGGCCGTGGTGCACGTCTGAATCTTACTGAACATGTTGTTGTCCAGTGTCTTGTAGAGTATGTCCTTGGCCACGTTATCCAGGTTCGCATTTTTCTTATCTTCGGTTGGTCATTCCATTCTGGGCTTCTCAACCCATTGTGCTGCACCGACAGAGATGACTACAGCAGTATTTGGCTTCATTATCTTGATTGGACCATCTGTAATGACGACCCACATGTCATCATCCTGAGCTGCCAGGTGAGCTTGCATTTTGATCTTCCAAACATCATATTCCTCCAAAGAAAACATAGGAATTTTGTTGTGAGAGATAAACATATTTAATGAATTCAAATAATACAAATGTATAGACACTGATATAACTGCTTTGATACCACTTGTTGGATTGAAAATAACAGCTCGGGAGTTCAGAGGGGGGTGAATGAACTCCTCTCGATTTTGTTAAACACTCTTTAAAAATATTTTGCAAGCTTTCGGCTTGTCTCAAAGCTGAGTTACCAGCTGGGAGAATCTCAGTGTAATATGTTGTCTCGAGTAACAAAAATTATTTGTGCGGAAATAACTCAATTCAACAGTGAACAGATTAGAAACTCAAAGCAGTAAAAATAAAAGGGACGAGAGTTTGTTTCTGGAAGTTTGGAGCTGAAACTCCTATGTCTCCCCTTCTTCCTTGTACAGGAAGGATTCCACTAGAAGACTTTGATTATTACAGTGAATGTAACAACCCAATCCAACAGCCTGCAAGTTGCGAGAACTCCTAGCACTTCGACGACAATTACAGACCCATGATCTGTTCTGCCTTACAGATATCAGCTCTGAGCTGATTATGCTTTGCTCGCTCTACACACTCTGTTTTTTATATATTCAATTTAATACACAAAACTACAGAATGAGTACAACTCAGTAAATGAATTTTATGCTTTTGAGAGCAGTGTCGTAATGAGGAAGATGATGTTTGAGAGCAGTGTTGTAACGAGGAAGATGATGAACAGTAAAGTTTTGTGTTCGTTCGTTTTTCACTTGCTTGTTTTTCACTTGTTCGTTCTTGTATGAGTTATTGTATAACTTCTTATGTCTTGTATGTCTTCACTGTTGTGTCTTCCTTGTATATATGTAGCCTTCGCGTCATTTCCTCGCTCAATCTCACGCAATGCGCGATGTCTGCCAGCAGCAACTTCAATTCGCACCAAAGCCAGCAGATCTTCATGCGTCACGCTGATGTCACCATATCTGCTGAATCCAATTCCACGAGCAAGAGCTACAATAACTTTGACCAGTGTTGACTCCGCTACAGTAGCGTGCTATTTACAGCTTTGCACCAAAATTTGCTACGATATAATTCTCCAAAATTCAACGCAACATTCGAAATCAGCAGGAACTTCAATCCTTTCGCAAATTCCTCAAAATACACGTGATTAATCCCAAATCAAATCAATTAATCACTAATCTAACTTCTCAATCCTCACAGATCTCATTCTGCTGTTTCAGCTTAAACGTTCTCAGCCGATCTCCCGATTTGATCTGAGAACTGAACTTTCTGAAAACTTGTCTGCTCTAATCTGAGAGCTGTTCGTGAGGTTTGAGATGTTCTCTGAGCTGTCTTTGCTCTGAGCTGTTCAACTTCATCATACAGCTCTGAGCAGCTTCTGCTATGATTTGTTCTGTGTTGCTCTAGTTAGTTTAGCTCTGAGCTGATCTTGTCAATGCTTCCAGTTCGTTCAGCTCTGAGCTGCTTCGCACTGTTCGGATTATGTCTGTGATGTTCCTGAAACGCCCAAAAATCCATAAATCTGCAAATATAAAGTTTAAAGTTTCGAGGGATCTATTTGTAATTCTATTATAGATCGGCTTTCATCTGTGCTGATTCTATTTCAGATTAGGGCACGGTTGTGAGAGATGTTCGGTCGGTCAATACAAGCCCGGTTCGTTTCTTTTTTAACCAAATCGGTTCGGTCTGCATTTTATTTGTGTTAAAAGCAGAGTAGCACTTTTTAAGAATATTAATACTTTAATATAATCATGTTTCACTCATCGTGGCTTTGGTATTTTTCATATAAATACTTTCAAACGCATCATGCATTCTCATTCACAAAAAAACTTCACGTAGAGGAAAACCTTTGAAGCGATGGTCTTTGTAAACAAGAAACCGACCAAAGTTTTAAACTTTTCAAAGGGACCGATCGTGTTTGTGTGTTGTTCCAGCAGGATAAAAATCTCTGTAATCCTCGTCGTTGTTAATGCAAATAAACTCTGTTTCTTGCTGCACCTTTGAAAGCATATATTGATTATGCTTGCATGTTTGTATGAGTTTAAAGGTATGAAAAACATTTTCTTTGAGGTTTTTCAAACAAAGTTGAGTTTATGATGTTTTCTTGAGAAAGTATTGGTTTGCTAAAGTTTTGATTTAGAAAAAATTCGTTAGAAAATGTTTTACGATGTTCGTTCCTGTTTCTTCCCGAGTTTTTTGGATGTTCTTCAAGCAGCTTACGTGTCCTTGTTTTTGAAATTTTCCTTAGATATTTTCGATTAACTCAGACTAAGGAAATCTTCCAAGCTGTTAGTTACTATTGAGCTAAGTTCTCGATCTGCTTATTTTTCCCGAGCTGATTTTTAAGTCGCGATCTAATTTCATTGTCCAGCTCGCTTGTGATCTGATTTCATTGTCCAGCTCGCTTGCGATCGGATTTCATTGTCCGGTCTGATCGCGATCTGATTTCATTGTCCGGTCTGTTTACGATCTGATTGTCAGGTCTGGGTTAAATTTATTTGATCAAACAACCAGAGATGATTTTCTATTCTGAACAAGTACGCTCGCGTGTTGCTTTACTCCGAGCTGATCCAGCTTAGGTCTACTCTGGATTGATATAGTGACTTCAAGTTTAATTCTTCGTTTCTTTAGCTTTGATTCGAAGGTATAACTCTAGTCTGTTCGCAGTTATACCCATTGCAAGAGATAGTTCATCAGCTTAGAGCTCTGCTATTCATTATTCGTTTCAAAGCCCCAGTTGATTCCAATTTTTTTCTTCAATTGAACTCCGATGAACTCCCAATAGCTTTCGAACATTAAAAGAGTTTTAAAATAGCAAACCATATTTGAAAGTGATCTATTACATATCAAGAATAACAGGGAAAGAAAGTTTTAAAGGAAGATTTAAAGGAAGTAAATTTCAAAGTTTAAAGTGATTTATGTCAAAGATAACATACGGTCAACATAGGAAGGGTGATGATGCTGACTGACGAACCACTGTGCCCCTTCACATAGGAAGGGTGAGGATGCTGGCTGACGAACCAGTGTGCCCCTTCATAGGGGACCAAGATTATGGTTGACAAACTATAATCCCTTTCACAGCATAGTTGTGATTTATTCCCCAGTCCTGATTTCAGATGATAGCTTGATCAAGCAACCTTGACTTATGTATAGCTTCTGAGCCATAACTCAACAGAAAATAAGAACAAAGCACAGACTTGTTTACACCCACACCTTAATGAAAAGTTTATGTTACTTCCTTTTAAATACCAGCAAATGTTTCAAGCATGTGCAGTTATGCTTCGCAGTTTTTCAATTTACCAGATTACAGTGTTCAGTTTTTTAGCTTTTAAGTTCTATCAGCTTACAAGCTTTCAGATACATTTAAAGTAATTGTGATTCCTGTATTACCTGCCTTTGTTATTCCAGATTTGTCTATTGAGCCTCTAGGCTCACTAGTTTTCTTGAGTACAGGTGAGGAGAACTAAGCGAAGCTGGATGATGCGAGCTGGATCAGATCGGAGGTGTTTATCGTGGACATTCGTTTCCGTACTGTTCCGATTTTTAGTCTTTTTTGTTGTATAGTAGTTAAGATACAACTTTGGAACATTTCAGATTACTTCTTCATTTATTCAACGTAATCTGAGTGTATTCGTATCTTTGATTATATATATAAAGTTTAGCAGTTGAATGTTACGTCGATAAGTTATATAGTTTCTTCTCATATATTGCGATCTGAAATTTTAATGAAATTGCAAATAAGCCCAAAAAAAGTTATCATCTTTCAATTTGTACCTTCTCAGTTTATTTATTTAAAATTTTCGGATCGGGGCTTTACAGTTCCAGCTTGGACTAGCTCTGCTGTTTCAGCTTAGACCTCTCAGCTGATCTTATTGATGCTTCAGTCCGTTCTTCTTTCAGCTTGAACTGCTCTAAGTTGATTTTCTTCTTCGCTGTTCCTCTAAGCTGGTCTGTGAGTTGATCCTCTACGAAACTCCTTCTAAGCTATTCTAGTTCTCATATATTCCAATCTGCTTCGCACAGCTTTGTTCTGCTCTAATCTGCTTCGTACAGCTTTGTTATGCTTTAATCTGCTTCGTATAGCTTTGTTCTGCTCTAATCTGCTTCATATAGCTCTTGCCCGATTTGATCTACTATAGCGTACTGCTTCAGCTCCCAGCTTTCGTCTGATCTGATCTACTACAGTTCGCTTCTTCAATTCGCAACTGATACGAATTCGCTTCTGATCTGATTCATCTTAGACCTGTACACTTGATTAAATCGTTAGAAGCTTAAGAACAGATTTTATGTTTATCAAAATTCAAATTTAATCTTCTACACAGATCCAACAGAGTATATCATAAAAGTCAAAATATAAGATGCAAGTCAAATTTTAATGATTATTTTTATCAAAATTATTTTTAAACGTTAATGTTTTAATATTATACTTTAAAAAGTGAATTGATTCGGATAGAATCTAAAACGAAGTAAAACATATAATTGACGAAAAAATGTGATCCTCATCATACATTAGACATATATAATTTATTTAGACAAAATTGAAATGATACCTTATATTGATATTTTTCAGATTGACAAAATTCTGTATTTAGTTTTAAAATGTTACGGGAATTTTTTTTAAAGTAAATGGCGAAATTATAATTTGAGGGTGAAGTTTTCATTTAATTACAGGATTCAAGTTGCAAAATTCCATATTTTTCAATAAGAAGAATTATGCCTCACAATATTTTTTTTTTAAAGTTTAAGTTGCAAAATTTCGGAATAATTCATGTCTGCCCCATATTCTCTCCCGTGTAATTTGCTTTTGCCCCACAGACTACAAAATCTCCTAAATTCCGCCCAATCGCTGCTGCACTCAGCGTGATCAACAGAGCCTGGTGAATCGAAAATGTTACGGAGGTGAACAAATATATCCTGTCTTAGATTTGCAATCCGGAAAAAAATTAATATATTTGGGGTTTTACTCTATCGTAATCATCCGGGCATTAACTTTTGTAGGTCAGTTTTGCAACTGGCGTCACGTAGTCCGATTAAAGGAGTTCCACTTCAGACTAAAACTCAGGCAGGTTATCCATTTTATTTGAATTCTTTATCTCGTCTGTGAAGTATTGCTGTGGAAATTGGAAGACAACTCTTTCGTTTCAAGTGTTTTAATCGCGGTTTTCTTTATCAAGATGAGATTATGAGATAATTGGTTCTTTGGTTTTCTTGAAATAATTGCATGTGTGAAGTCTATTTGATGATTGTTTTTGTGGAATCGTGTTTGAAGCTTTAATAATCAAATGTCAGCTACCTAACAAGAATGTATGACTACAGTCTTGAGCGCCAGTGCAATCATTTTTGCTCGACAGAATCAAATAAAAATTGTTTCAATTGCCTTGAACATTTTATTGTATCTGCTTTGATATCAATTTCGTTATTTATTTCATGATGCATTGATTCTCAGGTTTATGGCAAAAAATTCTAAGTTTACTTGAGAAAGCTTTTGGCTCCTACACTACCCCGTTTGCAACCCAGCTTCTAGGCTGACGAAGTAGAATGTGTTACGGCATGGTCGAGGCTCGTAATTGTGTCGGTTTGGTTCCAGAAAAAGTGTCTTACTGATAGGCTTATTTTCAAATATTTGAAAAATGATGTTGGAAAATTAACTGTTGGTTGGTTTTGTTTAGGGACATGACTTTGTTACTGTAGATGCTACATTATGTAGGAAATTGCTGGGGAAAATTTTTTGAAATCTTAAACATTATACATAGATTAGAATATAACAAAATAATGGAATATTTTTGGTGGTTTATGAGGAAAAACGTTTAAATAAAATTAATGGTTAGGTTGGGAAATGTGAGAAAAGGTTAAATATTTTTAGGGAAATAAAATAAATATGGATGATTGTATTTTGTTTTTATGAGGAGATAAGAAAGAAAATTTTCCTCTTAAGTTGCTCTGTGTACAATGTCATTGGCCGTTTAGAGGTGATCTGAAAATCTAAATTAAAAACTATCGCAATACTGTAAAATCTAAGACCTATCAAATGCGTGCTAAGAAACAATTGGAAGTTTTCATAGTGAATTCAGGATGAACTGTAGCATTATTTAGTTGCTTTTTGGTACCATGCAAGCTATCAGGTACTTTGGCTCTATTATGAATCTCTTCCTTGGTTATGGTCTCTAGGTTCAGAGAGGAATGAGAGGTAGAAGCAACAAATTTACTACTTAATGAGTTCAATGTCAACTGCAGGCAGAGACTTGTAGTATCTACAATTGTTGTGGTTATACCAGCAGTAGTAGTCATTCTAATAATGTCAATGCATGAAGCCCGGTGAAGGATCACAGTGCTTGACTGATGACTTTAGTTTTTAGTTATTGCATGGGACACTATAAAGGATGATGATTGTGAATGATAGCTTAATAGTATATCAACAGGACAGATAAATAAAAAAGAAATGTTTGATATTGTGTCGACAACTATGACGATAGATGTCTCAGTTCCGATCTGATTGATTGAAAAGTTTGCCTTGTAATAATCTGAAATAGTGTTATAGTTTGCAGCTTCCTTCGTATCTTTCTTCCAGAAGGACATTGTCCACTTCTCCGGAAACTGAATCAAACAAACCTGGTCCTGGCAGCAATATCCCTGGATCTCAAACTCAGATACCTAAAATTATTACTGGAAGTATCGCATTGGGTTCTGCTATACTTGCAGCCTATTATTATGGGTTTCTTGATACATATATTGGCAAGGAGCAGCAAACAACTGGTGAGTATGCGAAGGTTCAGATTGATGATAAGAACACGCAGGAAGTGGCAGAAGAAACCGCACATCCTCAAGCTGTTGAATTAATTGAGCCAATTTCTAAGAACAGCTTGCAGGATACAGATGCAAGAAAGTCTAATGTGGACCATACCAAGAAAGATACTGAAACACATTCAGAGTCAAACCTGCCAGAAGATTCATTAAGTGCTGATGAAGATATGAATATCCAAGTAAAAGATGTTGCACCAACATCACAAGAACATATCGATCTTCTTAAAGATGTCGACTTACCTAATGTTCCTGGTGGCAACCTTTTGTCAGATGATGCAACTAGTGAGCCAATTGAGGAAAGCTTTGACCTGAAGGTGCCAGAGGTAGAACCTGATGAGAAGCAGTACAAGGCTATTGACAT
Organism: Dorcoceras hygrometricum; assembly: GCA_001598015.1. Lineage (NCBI taxonomy): Eukaryota > Viridiplantae > Streptophyta > Magnoliopsida > Lamiales > Gesneriaceae > Dorcoceras > Dorcoceras hygrometricum. The sequence goes on along the minus strand of KV001330.1, from coordinate 39,118 downwards.
CACCCCGAAATTCCCATTAGCTGACAAAACTCCTGGTGAAATTGGGATCATGCCTGTGTTAAAGGAGAAAATCACCACTCAGGACTTGGAAGAGGTAAACCTATGGTTTTGATTGGAGATCGAAATTTCCAGAACCTTTTTTCGGTTTGTACCTTTTTGTGCAAGCTGCTCAGAGTTTTTTGTGAACCAACTTTTGCTAGGTTGCTCGGGATGATGGAGCTAAATCTCGTTCCCTTCTCGATGATTACTACTTGAGAGATGATATCGAAAAACCTACTACAGCTACCTCCAAGAGCGAAAGTGTAGGTGTTGTGATAAATAGAGTTTTCCCTTAACAAGAGGAAGTTTCACACTGTTACTTGTTTATATTGCATAATAATCTCTCACACTTCGTTTTCATCCTAAAAAATTGGAATATGGTCAGCTCATATGTTTTAACATTTATTTTTTGAATTAAAGGATATTGTTTCCACAAAAGAGGATGCATTTGATGGTTACATATCTAAGGATGGGAAACTGGTTCTCGACTTTTTGCAAGCCATACATGCTGCCGAGAAAAGGCAAAAGGAGTTAGATGCTCATGCTTTTGCGCTGGAAAAGAAGGCGATGAAGGTTAGGGAAAACTTTTCATTATTTTGTTCATTATATCAGCCAAACATTCCAGGTGACTCTGTCATTTCCAGATGGAAGCTCTAAGTTTTGAATGTGGATGATTTCCAGAGGAGTCTCTTATTAGGTAGCTTTCAGCTGTACATCATTCAGCTAATATGTGGTTTGAATAATCCAGGAGAAGTATGAAAAGGAGCTCAAGGATGCAAGGGCCAGGGAACTCATGTACGCTGAGAGAGAAGCCATACTTGACAAGGTTTTAGAAAACTTCTTTTCTTTTGCTTGGTAACTGGCAGAATGCTAATGTGGCTATGTACTTGCTCTATTTATTTACATTATATGTGGATTTTTGTATTTTCTTCGCCTTTGCGATCTGTTTTGGACTAACCCATGTGTTTAGTGGTAATTCTATTCTTTTTTGCTTTCCCTTATTGTTTTTCTATAGTTTTGATTTATTTTGTCGCTGCAGAAGTTTCTGTTTGAAAATTTTTCAGGAATTAGTCAGGGAAAGAGCAAAAGCGGCTGCTTCTCTGAAATCACTTCAAGAAAAATTTGAAGAAAAACTCAAAACAGAGCTCGAGGAAAAGGTAATGTCTACATTGTTTTAGACACTTTTTCCGTATGGAAGATATTTTACCCTGTGGACTTATATTTCCATTCATTTGCAGGAAACAGAAGCAGAACTAAAACTGAAGAAAATGCATGATTTAGCGAAAGCTGATCTAGCTGCAGCAATTGCAAGTGAAAAGGCTTCCCAGATCGAGAAAATGGCCGAAGCAAATCTTCATGTATATTTCTTGTCGACTTCCCTTATTTCTTGTCGACTTCCCTTATAAGGATATGTTTACTTACATGCGGTTTTGAGAGGAAAATTAGAAATAAAAACTCTCTTGTTAAAAAGTTTTTACTGCTTAAACTTCTTGCTGATGATGAATATGCGACATTTGAATGGTGTTAAGTAGTAGTTAACTACTGAGATGCTGATGTTTTAGTACACTAAGGTCACCTTTGGATGTTTGGTAGGATCATGGAAAGCAAATATTTTGTCGTTGTATATGTATGAAAGGTAGACGTTTAGAGATTTGAGATATTGTCTGCCTCCTCCATTGATTCCCCTCCATTTATTCCACAAGAGCATGTCGTCAGTTACCTGTGAAGTGGTACTGTAAGTATTGCACATATAGTTGAGCATCATAAATTATGATGAGATAATAGTGATAAAGTTGGTATGTTTTCGTCATTACATCTTTCAAACAAATATCATGTTCTATCTATATTCTGATGGTTGGTGCCTCTGCAATGAAAAAATGTCAAGAAAATTGTTTGTGTCTGAGTATTTTTGAGTGAGATTTTACCCAATGAATATCATCAAAATTTTGCAGAATTTCAAAAACCACATTTCAGTTTATATTAATAGGTCCATGAAAATTTTTCCATAAACATCAAATTGCGCAACACACATGTTGTTCTAGTGGCAGAGTAGTGTAATTTATCTGCTCCTTGACAGTCGAAGAACTACATTGTCATACTCTGTTAGGAGAATAATAGGCCTAAGCTTAAAATAACCAAGGTGTATAATAGAAGGCCCAAGGCCCATGTAGAAGATGGGGGAAGAGTATAAATAGATAGGAAGCGAGAGAGGGAAGGTGTCGATTTAGTTGAGAGCAGTTAGATATCTAGCTTGGCTAGAGGACAGGAGTTATTCCTGGGATAGTGTCCATGACTCTGTAATTTCTCGATCATTCCTCTGTAATTCTTCAATTCAATCAATAAACGTTCTCCTTTGATTCAATTCGGTGTATAGAGATCTAGTTACGTATTAGAACGTAACAAATTGGTCCGATCCTGCCGTTTCGACAACAGCGCGGAGGAGATCAGGTGGAGATGGCATCGACGAGGTCGGAAGCTAAAGTGGAGGCTTTAGAGAAGGGGATGAGCGTCGTTCAGGAAAACATCAGTAGTATAACGAAGGCGCTCGCCAATTTAGCTGAATCACAGGCGCGAATTGAGGCGAACATGGAAGCGAATCAATTGCGCGTAGAACAGGGGATGAATCATACGCGAGGTCACACGAGAAGAGGAGGAATAAATGTTGAACATGACGAGGAGGAGGAAGAGACTCGCGGTTCGTACAGGGACTCACGGTTGGGGTATGATGACGAGTTGCGCCATGCGTTGAAAAGAATTGAGATCCCAGGATTTGATGGAGTGGATCCCAGAGGGTGGCTAGGGCGAGCTGAGCAGTATTTCGAGTTACATAACACACCGGTGGCTCAACGACTTCGCTTAGCCCACATTTATATGGACGGCGCCACTTATCACTGGTTTCAGTGGATTAGATCGAAAATACCAGACATTACTTGGGGCAGGTTTGCGGAGGAATTGATTAAGAGGTATGGAGGGCGAAGGCAGTCGAACCCGTTCTTTCTGCTCGCGTCGCTGAAACAAGGTGCGCAACCATTAGACACGTATATTGAACAATTTGAAGTCCTGCTAGCCCAAGTTGGAGATTTACCTGAAGATCAGTGCTTGGGCTATTTCATAAGTGGCTTACGGGAAGAAATCAGTAGAAGAATTGCCATTCATGAACCAAGGACAATTATGCGCGCAATGGATTTGGCGAGGGCCATAGATGAAGAGATCAATGGCTACTGGGGGCAATACCGATCAGGACAAACAGTATGGCAGACGAGAAGGAACTATCGAGTAGCAAATGATCATGACAGATTGAACAAGATGGGAGGAAATAGTTGGGAGAGGAGTCGGAATCAGCCTTTGAGCAATATAACTAATCGACGAGAACCACAGGGGTACACCCAGGATCGAAAGACTTCTATTGGTTCTTCAGGAGGGGAACAGAAGTCTGAAGGAGGTAGTGTAACAGGTGGACACCAAACAGCAAGAGTTGAAGCAAAGAAGGAGGCAAGAATAGTATCACCGCAAGAGTTTCAAAGAAGAAAAGAAAAAGGCCTGTGTTTTCGATGTGGAGAGGCGTACTCCCCAATGCACAAATGCGCTTTTAAACTGATGCAAGTGGCAATAGTGGATGAAGAACTGGAGGAAGAGGGAGAGATGGTGGAACAGTATGAGAGCTTAACTGAAAAGGACGGAGGAAACAATGAGGATGGAACGATGGAATTGCCACTGTTCTCAATCAGCGGCATGACACAACCCCAGACACTCAAAATGAGAGGGCGAATTAAAACCGCAGAAGTTGTGGTGATGATAGATAGTGGCGCTAGCCACAATTTTGTATCGCGTCAATTGATAGAAAGATTGGGTATGGAGATTGATGACAAGGTGAGATTTGGAGTGTGCCTAGGAGATGGGACTAAGATCCGTTGTCAAGGCGTATGTCATGGGATGGAAATACAACTGGGAACATACATGGTAGTCATTTCGGGACATCTGTTTGAGTTGGGGGGCGTCGATGTAATTTTGGGAGTGGAATGGCTTCGGACACTAGGGGAAGAATTATTGGATTGGAACAGAATGAGAATGCGCTTTACAGAAGGGGGCCAGGTGATTGAATTGAAAGGGGATGCAACACTGCAAAGATCTATACTATCATTCAAGTCGATTTGTAAAGTAACTGAGATAGCATACTCGGCTACTTTGTTTACAGTAGACAGCAGTAAAGAGACAGGAGGGATAGAAACCTTAAAGAGACATCCCAAAGTATTACAAGAAGTGTTGGATAAGTTCAGGGTGGTCTTCGAGAAACCGCAGGGGTTACCACCAAACAGAAACCAAGACCACGCAATCATTATCAAGGAGGGACAGGGTCCAATACAAGTAAGACCATATAGATACGCACATAACCAGAAAAATGAGATTGAAAAATTGATCACGGAAATGTTAGCTGCAGGGGTTATACAACCGAGCACTAGTCCATATTCAAGCCCTGTCATCTTAGTCAAAAAGAAAGATGGTAGCTGGAGATTTTGTGTGGATTACAGGGCCCTGAATGAAGTCACCATTTCTGATAAGTATCCAATTCCAGTAGTGGAGGAGTTGTTAGAAGAGTTACATGGGTCAGTATGGTTCTCCAAACTAGATCTGCGAGCAGGTTATCACCAAATAAGAGTCAGGCAAGGCGATGTTGAAAAGACAGCGTTTAGGACACACCTCGGGCACTACGAATTTCTTGTAATGCCGTTCGGGTTAAAGAACACACCTTCCACTTTCCAAGCAACAATGAATAACATCTTGCGACCCTACCTAAGGAAATTTGCGTTGGTGTTTTTTGATGACATCCTAATATTTAGCAGAAACAAAGAGGAACACGCGAGACATCTCCAGCAGGTTTTACAGACTTTACAACAGAACCAGCTGTTCGTAAATGAGAAGAAGTGCGGGTTTGGGTTAAAAGAAATTGATTATCTGGGGCATGTAGTCTCGGGGGAGGGGGTAGCCGTGGACAAGAGGAAGGTAGAGAGTGTAGAAGCCTGGCCTATTCCACGCAACATTAAAGGAGTGAGGGGATTCTTAGGTCTGTCCGGGTATTACAGGAAGTTCATACGAGATTATGGGAAAATAGCTAAACCTTTGACAGACCTGCTAAAGAAGGGATCCTTTGAGTGGAACAGTGAAGCAGCGGCAGCATTTGAAGAACTCAAACATAGACTTACCACTGCACCAGTATTGAAACTGCCTGATTTCGAAGAAGAATTTGTAGTAGAGTGTGATGCGTCGGGACGGGGAATTGGCGCAGTGTTGGCTCAAGGGGGGAGGCCCATTGCATTTTATAGTAAGGCATTGACAGAAAGAGCACTGGGGAAATCGACATATGAAAACGAGCTAATGGCCCTAGTACTAGCAGTGAGACACCGGAGACCGTACTTACTAGGCCGCAAATTTCTAGTGCTAACTGACCATAAAGCCTTGAAGGAAATTCTACATCAAAGGATAACAACACCGGACCAGCAACAGTGGCTTTCTAAACTCCTGGGGTATGAGTTCCAGATCAAATACAAGGCTGGAAATTTGAATGGGGCAGCAGATGCGTTGTCAAGGTGTGGGGAAGCGGCTATGAACAGCATGTCTATACCTCAGTGGCAAGACATGCAAGAAATCAAAACAGCGGTACAGATGGATCCCACGTTAAGAGCGATCATGGACAGTCTGGAGAAGGGGGAATTAACTAATTCACACTATACATTGGTCCGCGGCCTATTATGGCATAAGAATCGAGTGGTGTTACCCAGTAACTCGAAATGGACCAAAATAATGATAGAGGAAGGGAACAGTTCGTCAGAAGGTGGTCACGCAGGAGCCTTTCGTACACTGAAAAGAATTTCTAGCAGTTTCTTTTGGAAAGGAATGAAGAAAGACGTATACCAGTTTGTGGCGGAGTGTTTAGTGTGCCAGAAGCAGAAATACCAAGCTATGAGACCTGCAGGATTACTACAGCCATTAGCAATTCCGGAGCAAATTTGGGAAGATATCTCTATGGATTTCATTTCAGGACTGCCTAAGTCACGCGGGTTCGAGGTGATACTAGTGGTAGTTGACAGGTTATCAAAATACGGTCATTTCATCCTGATGAAGCACCCATATACAGCTCATAGCGTGGCAGAAACGTTTGTTAAAGAGATAGTGCGGTTGCATGGAGTTCCTCGGTCGATAGTCAATGATAGAGATTCCATTTTCATGAGCAGTTTTTGGAGGGAAGTGTTTCGGTTACAAGGGACAAAACTGGCCATGAGCTCAGCTTACCACCCGGAATCGGATGGACAAACGGAGGTTTTAAATAGATGCATTGAAACATATTTACGATGCTTTGTGTCTCAACAGCCGAAAGCGTGGAGTAGGTGGGTTCACTGGGCAGAATACTGGTATAACACGGCATATCACACGGCTGCTGGAATGACGCCTTTCGAGGCGGTATATGGGCGCAAACCACCTGTTGTTGCTCGCTTTCTGCCAGCTGAATCAAATGTAGCGGCAGTGGCCCAAGAACTACTAGACAGGGACGAGATCTTAAGACAGCTCAAGTATAATTTACAACGAGCGCAACAACGCCTGATTAAACAGGCTAATGTTCATCGGCGTGACGTAGTTTATGAAGTGGGAGATAAAGTCTTTCTTAAATTGAGACCTCATAGACAACAGTCCGTTTGTTCGAGGGTCTTTCAGAAGTTGGCTCCGAGATATTTCGGCCCATTTACAGTGATTCAGAAGATAGGAAAGGTTGCCTACAAGTTACAGTTGCCGGCAGGGTCCCGCATACATCCGGTATTCCACATTTCGCAGCTCAAGAAAGCAGTGGGACAGCATGAGCAGATACAAGAATTACCGGGGGGAATGGAACAAGAATTGACAGTCAACTATGAGCCTCTCAAGATCATAGGCCACAGGCAGAAGAAGGTCGCAGGAATCATGATGCCACAGGTGTTAGTACAATGGAAAAACAGGCCAGTAGAAGAGGCAACGTGGGAAGATGCAGCGGACTTTCGATCTCAGTTCCCACAAACCAGTTGAGGACAAGGCTGATTCTGAGGAGGAGGATATTGTTAGGAGAATAAATAGGCCTAAGCCCAAAATAACCAAGGTGTATAATAGAAGGCCCAAGGCCCATGTAGAAGAGGGGGGAAGAGTATAAATAGATAGGAAGCGAGAGAGGGAAGGTATCGATTTAGTTGAGAGCAGTTAGATATCTAGCTTGGCTAGAGGACAGGAGTTATTCCTGGGATAGTGTCCATGTCTCTGTAATTTCTCGATCATTCCTCTGTAATTCTTCAATTCAATCAACAAAAGTTCTCCTTTGATTCAATTCGGTGTATAGAGATCTAGTTACGTATAAGAACGTAACATACTCTTTTGTTAATAAGATCCGTATTACGAGCCTCTGCATTTACCTCCTATCTCTTTTTTGGGATTTGTGCACAACTCAAGAAAAATGTTTAAGCTAGATGTCAAAATCCTTTTCCCCCTTTATGGCAAAGTGATTGATTATTTTAACTTTCTTACTACCCTCACCATGTGTTCTGGTTTTTGTGTTTATTCTTTTTCTCTCCTTTTCTTCTCAGATAAGTGCCTTGTGCATGGCATTTTATGCACAATCAGAAGAAGCTCGCCAGAGTCATTCTGTTCAGAAGCTTGCCCTGGTAATCTGCTCACTTGCAGTATAGCTACTCTTCTAGACATAGCATATAATTGGGTTTCGTTTTGGTTGACTCTTTTACTTAATTTCAATCATATATGGTCATAATGCGGAACAATTCAGCTTTTGCGGGGCCTAGTCGTCAATTAATCAAGTTGGGGTTGTAGCAGCTGATACTTTTCACTTATGTTGTCCACGTTATGAATTTGATGAAATCATTTCGTTAATTTGCTGCTGACAATGGGCATGGTTAAGGTGTTTTTACTTTGTGAAAACGATGTGGTTAAAACTGTTATTTGATTCCCGTTGTTCGGAATACATTAGAAGCTGCTGAAAACTGGGACGATAATATAAAAGTGATTCTTCATTCAGTAAGTTGTCCTTCACTTGATTGACGTGAGTTATAATATTCTGTTGATTGCAGGGAGCACTTGCGCTTGAAGATGCACTGTCCAAAGGGCTGCCAATTCAAGACGAAATAGAAGCCCTCCGCCCTCATCTTGAAGGCGTTGACGATGACTCATTGATAGCTTTAGTTCTATCTTCCCTTCCTGAAGAATCGCAAAAATACGGCACAGATACTTTAACCCAGTTAAATCACAAGGCAAGTTATTTTTCTCTATTTGGAAGATACACTAACATGTTCCAATTAGTTCAAAACCAATTTCATCACTCTTTCTTTTCTTGTCGAATATCCTCATCTTTGCCAAATTTATACTGCTCTTGTGTAATGTACCTTGGAATGCTTATTTTTGTTCACAAAACATACGAATACATTGTAAGTGCGTAATTTCCACAACATGCGGACACGTCTACATAGTTTGTCTGAAAAGGTGTTTGGCAAAGTTTATAAGCTGCTTAAAACTTTATCCCTAGTTAGAGATATAATTACATTGTTGTGCTTAATAATGTCTTGTCAGCTTCCAGATGCAAAAAGTTAGAATTTATATCTCAAGAAGTAAGGAATCCCTACTCACATTTAAAAATACATGTTGTATGATGTATAAAATATCATATTGTTGCTTAAATTTTTTTTAAACTTCAGATGTAGTTGTATTTGTGGTTCACATGCTCCAAACGCATCCAATAATGTTTTGTGACCTTATCAGGTCTTTAAAGACATTGGCGGTGTTGAGGATCGAACAATATTGTTAAAGGGGGGCTGAATAATCTATTATAAAATTTTACCCCATGGAGTTACAAATAACTCCCTTCTTGAAGTTATCAAGCATCGAGAGATTATATCGAGTTTGATATTCAAACCAAGTGGAAAATATTCGACATAATCCTCTACAATTTATGCATTTTGTAAAATATTTGAAAGATATGCAAGTTGAATATGCAAAAGCAGTTTGATTGAAACATTTATGAAACACCTAAAATGCTTCAACAATGCATATGGAAATCATGAATGAATGCTACAAGATAAACGCACGATTTTATTTATGGAAGTTCGATGACAACACCGTCTACATCTCCCCTTCTTCCATTGGAGTAAGGATACACTAGAAGACTTTGATTTTTTCAGCTCTTTATACAAACTCACTTCAATTTAGGACTTACTCACATAAATTAGAACTTCTAGACTCCATAAATTTTATTATCTTTATGCGAAAACGATCACTCAACTAGATATTGAAGCTTATCTCTAATTTTGTGTAAGTGATTGGGTGTGTAAGGAATTAATCAGATACAGTATGTTTCTTATATATGTCCTTACATACAGAGGGAAGTGCTTTCATCTAGCCGATATCATGTAAGACTTCTTCTGTTTTCTTTTTGTGTTCTCTCGTATGATCTTGATCCAACCTCTTTTTCAACTCCTCTCTTCTCTCTTCTCTAATGTTCTTGTTTAATCTTCCAAATCTTGTAATTTAAAGCTTCCAAAGGTGATATGAACGTCAAAGATATAGCCGTTGGAAAAGTTCTGGGCTTTTTGGGGCTCAAAGAACTATATTTGGCCTTTTTGAAGTTTTTCAGATAGAGTTGACTTTTTGACAAAACTTTGACTTCTGGTCTAAGCTAACCTATATTGTGCTAATTTGATCTGTGTTGTTGAGCTGATCTGCTGTGTCCAGCTGAGTTGACTAATCTTATGTAACTCAGTTGATTGATTTTATACAACTCGGTTTGACGGATCTTATACAACTCGGTTCGACTGATTTTATATAGCTCGGTTTAGTTATCTTATCTAGCTCGGTTGACTGATCTTATACAGCTCAGTTTTTATCCAGCACTCTATTCACAAGCTTCTTTTCTTCCGGTGTGATGTTTTGAGCTTTTCAAGTACTACACATTTACGTAAATATGTTAGAAATACATAAACAAGTTTTATGCCATCAGAATCAAGATTATGTCCTTTTCTGAGCCCAACAGGTGGCCAAGTACCTCAAAATTTCTTTAAAAACAGAATTCCAAATACTGGATCAAATGTTCACTAGATTGTTGTTGATTAAAGATCAGATAAATATTTTAGAACACAATCATGATTGATATTTGTGCAACTGACGTCAGTTCTTTTGTTGGGTCATGAATGAAGTTAGAAGTGGAATTGCTCGGAATGATGCTAAGATTTATTTATCAAGTTGAAATTATGAATTATTTTATCAATGAATTCCAGTTTTGCTCCCGCTCCCTTTAGAAAACTGGTGCTTCTCTGTTGGACAACAGAGGCTTGATTGCACTCAACTGTTTGTGCTTATGCTACTTGCTGGATCCGCCCTTGTTGATCTGGAAAAAAATGTTGATTCAACTTTTCTGGACTATGGGTTATGTCTGATTAAAAGTTCCGGCTCTTCATATGTCCTACATCCATATATTTCTTTTTTATATTTCTGTTTTAACATAGTTATGACTGCGAAATATGGTCATTTAGGTTTTTTAGAAAGATCAATTATTTTATCAAGTTCTACGATCTTTGATTGTTTTCAAATTTCCAACTCTGCTAAGCTGCCAGTGATTATGAGTCTTCGACTTTTTCAAGCTTTGAGATCCCTGTTTTGTGGAACTTAAGGGCTTAACAAGAAATAATTGAAGAACAGACAATGCTGTTGTGTACAAACAACAAAATTAGAACCGCAAGAACAATCTAACTTTGCTAGTTTAACAGAAGAATAGATATCTCTTCCAAATTTCTTTTGAGGTAGTTAGCAAATGCTCGACAAATAATTGACACCAAGAAAGCCAGTGAGATGGATTGGAGTAATCTTTTAGGTTGCGCTGGATAGATGTATTTCAAATACATGGATTTCAATTAGTGTTATTATTACAATAACGCAATATGCGAAATTTAACTCCACACCTTTCTAAACAAAATAATAGACATCTCTTCCAAATTTCTTTTGAGGTAGCCTGCAAATTTAGACCAATAATGGACACCAAGAAAGCCAGCGAGATGTATTGAAGTTATCTTTTAGGTTGCAAGGATAGATGTATTCAAAATACATGGATTTCGATTAGTGTTATTATTGCAATAACATGATATGTCAAACTTTAAATGCACATCTTTCTTATTTACTCATCAGTTGAGTGGATTTCAAGTGATACAATTATTGGGTTAATTTGAAATCCTCCCTAACATGTACTGATATAAATATGTGAGTCATGAATTTGAAGTTTAGAACTTATTATTTTTAAACAACAAAAGTACACTTAGATACATTCCGTGGATCCAAGCATAACCTTAGAGATTTTGGATGATATAGGTTTGCTTCACAAGCTACTTCTTCCATGTTTCTGAAATTTTACATGCTTGACCAAGGCGTCAGCATCAGAGCTTCTTGTCCAAATACAAACTAAACATTTCTTTTCATGTGTACTTGGTAGCAAGCTTAAACAACTCACAATTTCCCTCAAGGACGTGGACAAAGTCAGTTGTAATAATTTATGAACTGGTACTGGCTAGAGGTATTTGAACTATAGAGACCATTGGTGATATTAGGTGGCAGGCTCCTCTTTTGGGCTTATGAAAAATGAACATTTCTTATCATAGCGCACTTACCGTTTATTCAATGTAAAAATGTTGCCATGTCTATTTCTTATTTATAATCTTGAAAATGCTTTCATCTGACTATCTTGATCTTTTCTTTATTTAGGGTTGTTGAATTGCATCCTATGGTTTCGATATCAGTTTTCATTTGATCATATATCCTTCTTCTAATTCATTTGCATGGTTGCATACTTTATTCCAATTATCTCTCTTGACTGGTGCATGTGCTTTCTTTTCTTTTTATTTTTGTCATTTTTTACATCATGCACGATGATTTATTTTTGTTGTCAAGATCCCTACCCAACAAATAATTGAAAGTGTCAAGATCCCTCTTCGTCCCAATTGTTTTTCTACTTCATTCCGAAATTCTTTGAACCTTTCAAGAGCTTCAGATTTTTAAATCATTAAATACACATAGCTATACCTCGAGAAATCATCGGTGAAGGTTATGGAGTAGCCATGTCCATGCTTAGTGGTGATGCTAAGCGGACCACAAACATCTGAATGGATCAAATCCAACAGATCTTTGGCTCGCTCCACATGTCCCTTAAAGGGAATCTTGGTCATCTTTCCTTTTAGACAAGATTCAAAAATAGTGTGAGAACCAATATCAGACATATCAAACATGACTTATCCCACTAGCTTGTTCATCCTTCTTAGGGAAATATGGCCTAAACGAGCATGCCATAAGAGTACAGGATTTAGAGTATCCCTTTTGCGATTATTTGTTGTTATAACTTGGGCATTGTTAAATGGAATATCTTTCAATTTTAAATCATAGAGATCATTTTGTAATTGTGAGAACCAATATCAGACATATCAAACATGACTTATCCCACTAGCTTGTTCATCCTTCTTAGGGAAATATGGCCTAAACGAGCATGCCATAAGAGTACAGGATTTAGAGTATCCCTTTTGCGATTATTTGTTGTTATAACTTGGGCATTGTTAAATGGAATATCTTTCAATTTTAAATCATAGAGATCATTTTGTAATTCACCTGTACCCATCAAACATTCATTCTTGCAAATGTTGCAAACACTTTTGCCAACTAGACAAGAATATCCATCCTTATCAAGCATAGAAATGGAAACAATGTTTTTCACCAAATCTGGTACATAAAAAAAATCTCTTAAAACTAATTTAAAACCAGAATGCAATATCAAGTAAACATCTCCCACGGCTTTGGCAGCAACTCTTGCCCCATAGCCCATCCTTAAGAAGATCTCACCTTCCCTAAGCTTCCTACTTCTTGCCATCACCTGTAAATCATCACAGAGATGTGAGCCACAACCCGTATCCAATAACCAAGAAGAAGATTTAATTGAAATGTTTACTTCAATGTAGAGCATAACTTTTTCAGAACCTTTCTAGGCAAGGTATTCCCTATAATTGCGCTTCCAATGCCCTGGCTTCTTGCAGTGACAGATATGATCGCTCTTGTTAGCCTTCACAGGCGTGGCTGCCACAACGGGACTCAGAGCTTGCTTATTTCTGGCCATGTTCTTTTTGGCAAGCGGGGTAGAACGCTTCTTCCATCGTTGTCCTTTCTTCGTACCAGACGAAGATCCCACCTAAAGAACCGGCCTCTCCTTTATGGTGGATTCATATGTCACAAGCATGTTCACCATCTCCTCAAGGGTTGGCTCCATCTTGTTCATATTGAAATTCACCACAAAAGAGTCATATGAGCTTGGCAGTGACAGTAGCAACACATTGATGGTCAACTCGGACGGCAACACAAGATCCATGCCAACAAGCTTGTCCACTAGCCCAATCAACTTAAGGCCTTGTTCATGGACCGAAGTCCCATCTCGCATGCGCATAGTGATCAACTCTTTTACGATCGCATGCCTAAGAAGGCGTGTTTGCTCACCAAAGAGCTCCTTGAGATGCATATGAATGCCAGCAGCAAGCATCCTCAAAACGCCTCTGTAACTCATCAGACATAGAAGCCTGCATATAACACTTAGCTCTCAAGTCCGGTTAGAACATGTTTATCGAGTATAACAGATAGAGGATTGCGAATCGAAGACATTGTCGAAAGTGCTGAAAAGGAAACAGATAAATGTTAATGAATATTTTAAAATACTTAATAAGATATAAAGTATGGACTTTTACTTTATAAATCTATTCCTCCCACTGTTTTGATATTTTTCACTACCCTCTAGTAAAAAACGGGAAACCCCTTTCCTCAGTGGGTAAGTAAGGTCCAATTAGCGAATCATGATCTCGAATAATATCGGCCAATCATGATTCCTAAAAGGTAGTTGCCAATTGCATCTCTATGCAACCCTTTACATAGACTTTTGTCTCACGTTTGATGAGGACCCAATAATATGACGTCGATCATCGTTACGTGTCAAGCCACACCCATCGATATCAAACCTTAATGGACGTTCACCATGAATTCCCCAATAATATGAGCCGAAATCATGGGAGTTCCACATATTTCACAACACAATGTCAATGGATGTTACAGCTTTCTGGCGTTCGGGCCCCCTCAATAATATGAGCCGAGCACCTAGCTCGGGTAGCGTTCATCATGCATCCACTGTCGATGGAAGACAAGGAAATTATAACTTCTTTATAATTCCCCTTTTCGACTTGATATTAATTTGAATCCTATTCAAAATGAGGGTTTTTTATAAAAAAATTTCTTTGCCCATGTTTTCATATGTTTGTCGGATTCATGCAACTTCATTATTATAAAATAATAACACACATACTCATTATTTATAATATATCATGCATATATTGTAAACAGTAAACTAACAAGGATGATCAATTACCCCAAAACTATAGGTCCATGCGAGCCAAACATGGACCTTGGTCCAATCCTAGGGTATGCAAGGGATGCAATGCAAATTACACAAGCATCCAATATTTACATGTCTTGGATCTTCTCAATTCTTCATGACCCACCATCTTTTTACATAAAAAAAATTCATGGCGCATAGGGATACATCTCATGGGGTGGGAACGGACTATAAACCAAGCCACTTTAAAATTTGATAATCATTATAACCCAATCGAATAATATTCTATCATACACCTAACAAATTAGGCTTGGGCTTTTGAAAACCGTTCATGCATAATATCACATATCATACAACATCAATCAATTATCACAATAATCAATTGATCAAATATTGTATATCTTGATACCATCACTACCCGTCACGATTATAAATTAAATTAATAAACTAACTCCTTTGTTTACCATTAATTTTTTTTTAACCGAATTTCTTGTGAATCACCATTCACTATAAATAATAAAAGTCACACGTTAGTTATTTATTTTATGAGAAAAACATATATTTTCTGAAATTTAAACTTAAGGGTCCAATAAAACATTTTCGCTTCAAAAATTTTAAGCCCATTTAAATTTCACAAAATATCAACCACAATGACATATCAATTTAGGGTTCATGACACTTGAGTATCACAAAACACCTTTTGAGAACCCTAGTGTCATAGTCACCACCGGAGCTCCGTCACCGGATTCCGGCTAACAACCCAAAAATTTGTTTTTTTTTTTAATTTTCTAAGAGGTCATGAGCATCCCATTTGGCAGCATCCAATGCTGCCCTAGCTTCCCAAGCGGGCAGCATACAATGCTGCACTTGCTGCCCAAAACCGGCAGCATACAACGCTGCTATTTCTGCCCGAAATGGGCAGCCTACAAAGCTTCCCTTGCTGCCCGAAATGGGCAGCAACTATCATAGAAAACAGCCCCTACAAACACATGATATGGCCTTTCTCAAGTGGTCTGAAGTCGATCTCAACACAATATACATATGCTACATGACAATGAGCAACCATGGCTCTGATACCACTTGTTGGTACATTGACAGCTGATGCTCAAAATCGCAACGAAAACATAAAATACAAAAGTTGAGCACTCATGTAGCATACTAGTTAAACAACCAACATAAGGGTGTTTAGATATTTATTCCAATCAACCTTCAAAAGATTGATGATGGCTCCAACTAGATTATAAATAATCTAGTTATTGAAATGGTAGACAACTTCTACAAGCTTCCAAGAGCACATCTTGCTCAAATGGACTCCACTCCAAAATTAGGTCCACCACTAGTAAGATAGTTCCACCCAAAGTATGCACTAGAATATTGAGGGTGTTGTACTATGAGAATCACAAGTTTTTCTAACTCAAAACCAAGCAAAAAATTGTTTGAAAAAGGAGAAAAGGGACGTGCACATGGAGGGGAAGGGAGACAAAACTTTTGAGTCAATCCAAAATTACACTATCCAAGGAAGCACATGCCTTGTATATTATGAAGTTTCCTCCAACCTTTCATTTCACTCTTGCATGTATATTGTAAGCATAGTTGGGCTATATTATACAATATAGGCCCATGAGCTTAATTAGATCTCACTTGAACACTTTCAAGCCCACTAGTAAAAGAACTATTGATCCTTTAATTATTTGGGCTCTTCAAAACCCACTAGTATAATATTAATTCAACACTTGAATTAATTTAATTAAGTTCATGACATTAGTTTTCAAAACCAATGATATAACCATGTATAAATTTTAACTTTTTGAAACAATTTCGCAAATTATAATTTACATCTCCTTATAAACTCCTTTTATAAGTTGCTCCACTCTTTGAACAAATTTTCTTCTCATCGGGATCTATAAAGCCAGTGTGTGTGACTGTCAATGGTTCAATAAATGGGTTCACATCTCCATGTGATTCGGACTAAACATGTCCTTATATGAGCGGACCTTAATTAGCTCCATTCTTATCAATCAACTCCTTGATCATAAGTATGTCAGAATCAAATTCTGATAGTACCCAAACAGTCATGTTAACGCCTAACAACATCGCTTACAACTCCCTAGGTATCAAATGATAGTGCCTGCAAGAACCATTCAATTATGGCTATTGTCAAGTACGGTACCTTCAACTCATATATCCCGACCGATTCGACAACCATTTGTATATCGAGAGTTGTCACAGAACCGATAACTATGTAGTAGTTGTATCGGAGGTGTAACTAAAGAAATTCCTTTCTTAATTACCACCTCACTCGAATCAGAGATTTCCTTACTACAAATACATGAGGTCACATAGGATATCCAAACCCGTAGGTAAGTGGTGAATCCCGGCTACAATGCATCGACTCTGATATGTTTCGACACTACACCCAAGCTTGCCACTTAATGACTCCTGAGGAGTCAGTAAACAAGTCAAAGTGTAGCGCTAGCACATAGAGTCTCAATGTTGTCCCGGGTCATAAGGACTAACTGTGTAAACCATAAACTAGGATTTTTCACTCGATAAATAAGAACCACTTGGAAAATCGTATAGGGAGGGTTGTTCAGTGCACTATACAAGACGCACTTATTTGCATGCTTGGACATCCCCATGTCCCGTACCAATGAAACATAGTACTCACATTACAAATACTAGTCTCTAGCTCAAGCGGCCTTTATCCTTCTTAGCGACAGCTGAATCGACTAGGAACGGTTTAGAATACACAGTTTTCCAAATATGAGTTTCATGATAGTCATCTCATGACCATCTCATATTCTTTCTATTTTGTATATTCAAGGACTTTATCTATGTAGGAAGCAAGGGTATATAGATAAAGATGTGCCAGATAAACAATTTTAAGTATCATTATAATAAAGATTGTTATACACAGAGTTCTTACATGATCCCTCGGCCAACACTTGACTCGACGGGCACCTAACTCTAACATTTTAAAAACCTTAAAACAATTTTGTAGCATAGTTTAGCTTCCGCCAGATAAAAATAGTTTAGATAAAATCATCAAAGTACTAGATTTTAAGATTTTAATGCTCATAAACTCAGACTACGAGATAAATGACCTTAGAATTCACAGACTATCTTCCATCTCTCTCTAATTTTGGCACAACCAAAATTAAAGATCTTGGCATCCACACAGATCTCGCGCAATCTGTGTCAACTCGACGAATGATGTACATTTGTAACTATCTGTAATTCAAAAATCATTACACTCCCTGTCTTCGTAATATGAACTTAAAATATTTTTTAAAACCTTTAGAACTACCTGCTCGGATAGCAGTTGACAGGATCAAAAACAGATCGTGCCTAAGTTGAATCAGAAGTATCGATGTACGCTGAAAGCTATAACTTACTCATCTGTTTGTTTATGGAAGTTTAGAGCTCAATCTCCTACATCTCCCCTTGTTCCATTGCTGGAAGTTTTCCACTAGAAGACTTTGGTTATTATAACCTCTGTAAGAACCCAATCCCAACAGCCGCGACCGAGAGAACTCCTAGCACTCCACGCTACACATCAGTTCGCAGGATGTTTGAACTGCATCGCTAAGAACATGTTTAAAGTCTCTGTTTAAATACTACATACACTAAGATTAATGTTTTCGTGCCAAGACAAATTACATTTGATTTTGTTTACGCATTCCTCTAATCTGTTTCTCCCATGCTCTCGAATATATGAATGAATGTGTGCATGTGTGAGGTCTAATCTATTTCAGCTCAGCTCTCATTTTTGTTTCCTCACACGCTGGGAAGTGCTTCTTCAAAGCTGATAGGCTCAGCAGTCGACATTGATGATGACTCTCCTCTGGTCTAGTCGTCGACTGCTTCGCTCTCTCTGTTTTATTCCCTCTCTACTTTGTTGTCGCTCTGTATGTCTCACTATGTACCTCGCATCACGTCTGTTCTCTTAATTGAATATTCAGTATATATGTTGCCTTTGACGAATTATGACCGTTGGAGGATTACCTGTGTCTGTCAATTTGATCTTTAGCCATGACATGAGGCTTTTTCCTCTTTTGGCTTTCAACGGCTCTTTCAGCTTGGGCGAAGTTCAAAGACTCTTTCAGCTCCGACAAAGTGCCGCTTTGTCCTCGCTTGTTCTGTTCACTGCTCGCACGGTTTGTCTTACTTTACTTGACCAGCTCTGGTCTGATTGTCTACGCTGTTCCTCTGAGCTGATCCTTTGAGCTGGTCCCCTGAGCTGATCTTTGCTTCGTCTCCGTGTTGCTCTGAGCTGTTTCTGCGCTTCTTCTCTAAACTTCTCTTGTTCTTATCTGCTCTATTCTGTTCTAAGCTGTTTCGTTCTTCTTTCTTCTGCTCTAAGCTGTTTCAGTCTCCTTTATTCAGCTCTGAGCTGTTTCCTTCTTCTCTGTATAGCTCTAAACTGTTTCGTTTCTTCATTGTTTTGCTTTGATCTGTTTTGTTCTTCTTTGTTCAGCTCTAATATTTGCTGCTGTGATCTGGTCTGTGCTGCTCCAGTTCGTTCAGCTCTGAGCTAATCTTGACGATGCTTCCATTTCGTTCAGCTCTGAGCTGCTTTGACTTTGTTCAGATTATGTCTGTGCTGCTCCAACTTGGACTAGCCTGTTGTTTCAGCTTGGACCTCTAAGCTGATCTGCTAGATGATTCAGTCTGTTCTTCTATCAGCTGAACTGCTCTAAGCCGTTCGACGCTTCTAAGCAGATCTTATTCCTTGTTGAACACAAATCTTTGTTTATACAGCGCAGTTCTTCAGCTCACAGCTGTTGTCCGATTTGATATGATTCCAGCTTAGACCTGTGCACTCGTGTAGATCGTCGGTAACATAAGAGCAAGTTTTGTGTTCATCAAAATCCAGATTTGATCTGTTACAGAACCAACAATCTTCCCATTTTTGGTTGACACAAAACTTGGATAAAATTAAGCACGAAATCAACAGATTTGAACCTTTTTATGGGAATCAAAAAAGTGTCCGAAATCTTGTCGCTCCCTTAATATTTAAAATGAAATCTCCCCATTAACATTGCACGGGGTTTTTCAATTTTCGATAAGAAAAACATTTTGGAAGGGACGTAGAAAACAGCATGCATGATATGAATTTTAAAAATCGATCATATGCTACTTAATATTACTTATCTATTCAGAGTGAGGTGGTAATTAAGAAGTGAGTTTCTTTAGTTACACCTCCGATGCAACTACTACATGACACATAGTAGTGGACCTAATTTTGATCATATATCCTTCTTCTAATTCATTTGCATGGTTCCATACTTTATTCCAATTATCTCTCTTGACTGGTGCATGTGCTTTCTTTTCTTTTTATTTTTGTCATTTTTTTACGTCATGCACGATGATTTATTTTTGTTGTCAAGATCCCTACCCCAACAAATAATTGAAAGTGTTTTGCAGTTTGATGCTTTGAAGGGGACAATAAGGCACTTCAGCTTAATCCCACCAGGCGGTGGTGGGATATTGTCACATTCATTGGCTAGTATTGCTTCTTGGTTGAAGGTGGGATTTTCTCTCCTTGCCGCTCTGTATATTTTAATGAAAGTATGAGAGGATAGTTTAGTCACTTAAATACTTTAATTTTGTTTGTAATTACTGAGTTTAGGTTAAGGAGGTAGATCAATCAGGAGATGGAATAGAATCACTGATTAATAGAGTTGAGAGTCTGTTAGCTGAGGGGAAACTATATGAAGCAGCAGATACCCTTGAAAATGGCGTTAAGGACTGCAAAGTGGGTGAGATTTTGGGCGACTGGATCAGACGAGCTAGAAACAGAGCTATAACAGAGCAAGCTTTGACTGTTCTGCAATCCTACGCCACTTCTATCAGCCTAACATGAGTTCCAGGTCAAGTCATCTGATTTCGCTACATTACCACAGACTATTCCCTGTTGCTGGCATATGGTTAACATTTTTGTAGCCTCAATAATCTGGCAACCTCTCTAAAACCATACGGAGCTGCATCGTTGCTGTCATGATATGTCTATGCATGCAATGAAATTTCATTACTTTTCGCAGTTATTCCTTTTTCCAGCATCCCTTGTTACTTGTAACGTGGATGTCACAAATTTCATAGAGATTAGCTTAATCGGTTTCAGTTCCATTCAGCATCTTGGATTGACATGTGTAGTGGGAAACCAAGTTCTGGTGATGTGATTTTACATGATGCTTCAGGTAACTTTGTAATTGAAAATTAACACCTCTTTTCACAATAGAGTTTATTTAGTGATAACTCAATCTGTACTTTCAAAAGGTTGAGAAATGTGAGTAATAGAGAGCAATATCACATTACATTTAGAGAAACATAACGGTATTACCAGGTGGGAAACCAAGTTCTGGTGATGTGATTTTACATGATGCTTCAGGTAACTTTGTAATCGAAAATTAACACCTCTTTTCACAATAGAGTTTATTTAGTGATAACTCAATCTGTACTTTCAAAAGGTTGAGAAATGTGAGTAATAGAGAGCAATATCACATTACATTTAGAGAAACATAACGGTATTACCAGCTTAAAGGGCATGGTTGAATTTAGTTAAGACTCAAATAGATCTGTGTGTTGATAAATATAGATAATATATGTTTGTTTTTAACATGTTCAATAAAGTAGTAAATTTGTTGTTGAATAAAAAAGTAGATGATAATAACAATAATTTATTTGTGTAAATGTTCAGGTTTAACATAATATAGAGGTATATGGCAATAAAATATTGTTGAAATTATTATTTAATGATTGTTATTTATCGGCTCTGTTTTGGAAATATTACCAAACTATCCAATTTATGTATTATGCAGACTATATCTTAGAAAGATCTTAAAGGGATTAATAAACATTCTCTCTATTTAATAAACAGTAGTGTACCCTTGTACAGTTGTACACAATGTTATCATCGTAAAATTTTATTTTGACAGGAGATATAATATGCAGTTTTTTGGGAGAAATTTAGACGTTTGTATCATTAATTAAAATTTAAATAACATACAGAAACATTGGTG
This sequence comes from Dorcoceras hygrometricum, assembly GCA_001598015.1. NCBI lineage: Eukaryota > Viridiplantae > Streptophyta > Magnoliopsida > Lamiales > Gesneriaceae > Dorcoceras > Dorcoceras hygrometricum. The sequence goes on along the minus strand of KV001330.1, from coordinate 17,635 downwards.
ATCAAATAACAAACATCCTTTACTAATGATCTTTCATTTTGGATGTGTTTTTGGGGCATACATATAAAAGAGGATTAAATTGTGACAAGATTATATACAAGTTATTAGAAAACATCGTACCATTGCTGATAAATCTGTCACAAAGAGGATAGACGTTTGAAATTTATCACAATTGATAGTCCCACATTAATAATAAGAACAAGAAAATCAAAGGGCTCGGGCTACTAATTTACTACTAATATCAACATGTGCTTGGAATGATTTTTTTTATTTCTTTTGGTCACAATAAGATTGAAGATTTTACCTAAAATTAATCTAACTAGCTAAAGTAACTTGTGCGATTTGAACTCAAATTCTCTGTAAATTAGCATTTTGTTATAAACCTTTAAAAACCTCGATTCTTCTTTTAAATTTATGCATTAATATGAACCGATTCTCTCATGAAAAACACTTGATACATTTCGAATTTTAGTCTTTTAAAATTTACTATATAAAATTTTAATTATTTCTAAACATTTCAATAAATTAATTCAATTTTTTAAAAAGCACATGATATTCGGGAAGAGCCGACCCAATATCTCTTAACTTGAAATCGAATATTTGATTCATGATTCCGAATTTTTTATTTGCATCCTTAAATGACTTAAGCAAAGAAAAACTTTAAGTAAAAAACTGTTCTAGTATTTAAATTATAAATTTTAAATGAGTATATGATAGTGTAAATAAATTGACAAAGTTTTTAATATTTCCTTTTCACATTTACTCAAAACTCATGATCCCATTCTACTATGCAAGGTTGTTAACAAATGGATCGTGTTCACAAACTTTATGAACAGTCTGAAAGTATTTCATATATATTCGAGTTCTTCAATTTTCTGAGTCCAACTCAAGTTCAAACCGGACCACAAACATTAATATTTCACTAATGTAATAGAAAAATATAATTATAGATTACTTAAGTAAACTTTCAAGTATTTGGATTACTTATTTTCCAACAGTTTCAAAGACCAAGTAAACAAAACAAGTAGGATAGTCGCCGTTCCGTTCTTTATTCATTTTTCCGCGCCTTACAATGCGCCGCGGGAGCAGTACACCTACTTTCTTCTTGCTCACTCCACTCTTCGCCGGTGAATCACCCAACTTTCACCTCCGCCCCTACGCCGTCGCAACTTAGCTCCTTTCGGCGTTTAAATTTTCAGTCACCTCCCCCGAAATAGTGGCGTACGTCCACTGCCCTATCACAGTTACACTCATATGATACGTACATTCGTGATTTCCTTTAAATTGTAGAGTTTTCCGCCATTTTCCGATCTCCTTTTAGGGATGGAGATTCGGTTAGTTTTTCTTGGTTTATCGATATTTTGGTGCCTTCATTGTGGGTTGTCGGAGCCGATTATGTATCCAGTGAGGTTGGTGCATAGGTTTTCCGATGAAGCAAGGGAAGTTATGATTTCTAGAAATGGAGCTGATGTGGTCAATGGCAGTGGAGCTGGCGGCACCTGGCCGCAGAAGCGGAGCTCGGAGTATTATCGGCGGTTGTTGAGCAGCGATGTGCAGCGCCAGACGCTTAAGCTCAACCCTCAGTTTCAATATCTTTACCCAACTAAAGGCAGCGCCACGTTGTCCCTTGGAAATGACTTTGGATGGTTTGTATTTCTCTGTTTTACTGCCGATAAGTTGGATGCATTTCTTTTGGTATATTTCCTGTGCATTTGGCGATTCTATGTTAAGGGTTTGAAACAATGCAAAAGAAATGGATGGTATATTTTTTTCTCTCAGCATTTGAAAATTACAGTTTTTGCCACCATATATTCGTAGTTTTGCTTTAATCAAACAAGTTAGCACGTTAATATGGGAGGTGTGAGATAAGCTGCTACAAACGGTACGACCACCTATTCTCTTTCTTCTTTCTCATGTTATTCTTGAGAATATTTTATTTCCCGTCTTTAATTCTGCCAGGAGAAAGCTAAGGAATTTTCTCCCATTAAAAGTGTGTCATAAGAATATAAAAATTGTTCGTGACATCCCTATGTTAGCCGAGTAGTATTTTAGTTTAAATTAGATAGGTCTCATCTTGATTCTTGATTATATATCCATTGACTACGTACAATATTAGCTAATTTGACTCCCTTATAAGAATTCTACACACTTAAGGAAAATAATACCAATGTTACAAAATTCGTTAGGCGCTAGTCGGACGCTACTAGCTAGACCAGCGTCTAGCGCCTAGACTGCGCAGGCGGTGACTTAGATATTAAATCATTGAGTAGCATCCATCATCCTCTGGGTCTCATGTATATGCATTTGGAATAACTTAAATTGACATCATGAATAGTAATTTTCTTTTTACTTGAATGGTGCGAGACTTGGTTGCCTTTGAACTTTTTTGTTCCATCTTTAGAGAAAGTTATATGGTGCTATGTACTATGTGGTGTGATCTTTTAGATAAGCCAAATATTTTGTGACTTGTTTTGAATTTCTCTATGTCTATGCACACTGAGATAAAGCATGTATCAAGTTCCTCGTTCTCCTAGCCCATCTATGGTGGCAATAAAAAGAAAGCGATAATTATTGTATCCGAACAAGCAAAAAGCTATACATAGTATCACCGCATATCCTTTTATAGGAGTATGCTCCAGAGTTGACAATTACATAGCACTTAATTATTTGGAATTTAATTTATGAATCCACATTATTTTTATTTCACCTCATTATTTTGCAGGTTACACTACATGTGGATTGATATAGGCACACCAAGTGTTTCTTTTCTTGTGGCATTGGATGCTGGAAGCGATCTATTTTGGATTCCCTGTGATTGTGTTGAGTGTGCGCCCTTAGCCGCCAGTTACTACAGCAGTCTGGTAAGAAACCAGTCTTTTTTTCTTTGATTTAAAGATGTTTTTTCATTAGTGAACATCAATAAACCTTCTTTGTACCACTGTTGTGGTTTGGAAGATGTCTTTTCCCATGAATGAACATCCACATTCCTTTTTCATTTAGCACATAAAATCGCAATATTTAAATTTCAATCTGATATTAGGAGGGTTTAATGTATTTATATTATATCTTTTAAATAATGATAAATAATCAGGGTACAAATAATACCCTCTCGATTGGTATTTAACAGTGATTGGCAAGGGTAAGCTTTCATAATCTACAACTTTAGAAGAGGTTTTATCATGATTTTGTAGGAGGGACATATAATTAGACCAAACTTCAGGGAATGCTCATAAATTCATCCTCATTAGCATGATAGGTTTGTCCCGAATATAAATGGATGATAAAATGTTCAAGAGCCGGAAAACTACATTCAAGCACATGCATAAATGCTTGTTTTGGCAAGTGAAGGACACTGAAAGACGCAAAGATCTTGATATTTTTATTACCAATTGTGTTAGTTATTAATTTATTCTCATTTTTTAGTTGATTTTAATCCTTTTCTTTTTCCCTTTCTATTTGCTCATAGTGATTGGTGTTTGGAGGTAAGGGTTGGTTAGCGAGTTTTTTTTTTAAATTATTTTTTTCTCGAATAAATTTGGTATGGAGTTGTTTCTCTTTTATCAGTTTGTAATAGTTACATGAAACAAGATATATAGCTGAACAGGTACAATATAGTCCTATTTATGACATGGAGTGCCTTTGTATACTATCGAGGCCAATTTCTTATGAATTTTTAACATGGGTCTCATGATTGGAAATTCTAAAAACGAACTCTCCCACGGGCTCACACAGAGAAACCCGTTGGATTTAGATTTTATGCCCCCTTGAAAAGGATGATTTAATTTTAGAATTCTCCTTTTATGTTAGACGTCAATTTTAATTTGTAACTCAGATGAGTACGAAGATAGACTATGACTTCTTGTTGTTTTGTGTTTACCACCTGAATCATTTTTTGGCAGCTTGGTGCAAATATAAAACTTTGATGTCCCTGTTCACCGAGATTTACCTTCTGATGATGATTCCATGAAATCTGGAATGGATAAGCCTTTTTCTTCAAGAAAGACTTGCGAGACTGTTCTATTTACTCCCAAGCTGCCAAATCATTAGAAAGTTTACTTTACATCTTGGAATGAATAATAGCTTAGCACATAGGCATTTCTCGAATAGCTAGTTGCTGTTGAGTTAGTAGCATGTTAATTACTTATTCCAAATGATTGATTGGCAGGTGCTCCCTGGTTTTTGGGGCATCTATTATGCAGGATAAGGATCTTAATGAGTACAATCCCTCTGATTCTAGCACAAGCAAGCCCCTCTCTTGCCGTCATCAATTATGTGAACTGGGACCAAATTGTCCGAATCCCAAGCAGCAATGTCCTTATACGGTCAATTACTATTCAGATGATACCTCAACTTCTGGATTTCTGGTGGAAGATGTATTTCATCTCATGCCAGGCCATAACGATGCATCCAACGAATCTGTAAAAGCACCAATCATTATAGGGTGTGTTTTTCTGCAGCCGCTGTTGAGAAATATCCTCATGGAAGTGTTCCAATTTCTTGATGCTTATGATATTATTTTTATTTTAGATGTGGTAGTAAACAAACTGGTGGTTACCTGAATGGAGTTGCTCCTGATGGTCTTTTGGGTTTGGGACTTGGAGAAATTTCTGTTCCAAGTTTTCTTGCAAAATCTGGATATGTTTCGGACTCTTTTTCTCTATGTTTTAATGAAGATGATTCTGGGAGGCTATTCTTTGGCGACAGGGGAATTTCTGGCCAACAAACCACTCCTTTTCTATCTTTGGATGGAAAAAAGTAAACATTTTAATGTTATCATAGTTACCAAGATTGCTCTCTGTTGCATATACATTGAACCTATGTCTGGTTATTTCTTTGTTCAGCTTAACGTATGTTGTTGGAGTGGATGCTTGCTGCATTGAGAGCTCATGCCTGGAGCATACAGGCTTTGAAATGCTTGTTGATAGTGGAACCTCATTCTCATTTTTTCCCATTCAAGTCTATAAAAAAGTTGTGGATGAGGTCTATTCTCTTCTTTTGCTTATTTTAAGGTGCTATACACTATGCTACATTTTGTGAATGTAGATCAAAACTGTTTGACCTCGAGTATTATTATTGTTGTGATCATAGTTCGACAGGCAAATAAATGCCTCAAGGTCTAGCTTTGAAGGATATCCATGGCAATATTGCTACAAATCCAGGTGTTCATGTACTTGCACAGTAGCCACTCCATCATCTCTGTATTCTTTGCAACTAATTTGAGTATTTCATGTTAACAGTTCTAATGTGGTGCCCAAGTTTCCTTCCCTGGTTCTGAAGTTCTCAACAAATAGTAGTTTTGCAGTCAGCAGTCCTGTTTTTGTGATCTACGGTACCCAGGTTGTTGCTTGTAATCTGTATTGTTTTGTATAGCAGGATTGTTTTGAATATATAGTTGTGGACTTGTGGTGAGCTTGGACAGTCTCAAAATAATTTTTGAATTATATGAGCTTTCTGGCTTAAAAGTTGAGGAAGCTATAATTTGTATCTGTATTGTTTATTTCATGGTTCAGAGTTATGAATAAGTTCTTGAACTTGAAATAAGAGTGAGATATTTGTTAGAATTTCTTTTATCTATGTTGGATCACATAGCGATTTTATGGTTACGAGCCTAACTGTACAAGGCAGGACTCAATAATAAAGATAAATTTGGATAACAAAGGTCTATTAAGGAAATATAGTTACAAATTCTTCACTCATATGTGAGGACTGATGATGCGTAGCCAGTAGTGAGTCTCTTTCTATCATGGATGTTTTTGCATGTGCATACCTGAATTATGGATACAAAATTGACTATTTTCAGTGCCTTGCAGGGTGCAGTTGGTTTTTGTTTAGCGGTACAGCCCACTGATGGAAATTTGGGAACATTTGGACGTAAGTACAGACTGCATTTAAATGACATAATGTAGTAAACAATTAGTTTCCTACCTCATATAAGAATATGAGAATATATTTGAACGGTGATCATTGATCGGTGCTTTGACTTCATTATCTTTCTCATGTGGTTTTCCTCTTGGCTCTTGCAGAGAACTTCATGACCGGATATCAGATTGTATTCGATAGGGAAAAATACGTGTTGGGATGGTCACATTCGAAGTGTGAGTATCTTAGTGTATATCTGATTTTGGTTTGAATTTTATTCCTCGTATACATGATATTGTACAGTTTAATGGGTTCTTTGGTGCATTTACTGAAACTTCTGCTACTGTGGGTCTTTTTATATATGTGGAGCATGAAGCTATTTGCATCTGCATAGCCGGGGTTTGAAAGCCCCTATATATTATAATAGAAAGTTGAAATAATGTGAAAGTAAATTTTAGCTGTAAGAGTTGATGCTCCAGTAGTGAATTTTAATATAGATTTGCAAAATATGTGAGAAAATAACTGCTCCAAGAGTTGATGCTCTAGCTGTCAAAACCAAGATGACGAATCATGTAAGTAGGACCACCAAGGAAACTTGACAATGTGAACTATCGCAGCCTATGTCATCAGCAAACAAGTCAGCCCAACATTCTAATCGAGCTTTGTTTTATCTCATTTAATGTTAGTAAGATGCACTTAAGGCTTAAATTTTATAATGATCTTAAAACATGGATATGTTTCTCCTTCTGTGTACTCCTTCACTCGTGACTTTTACAATATCAATTAGCAATTTTATAAAAGATAAATACTTTGTTATTGTTTTATTATACAAAGTAAGACAAGTTACTTGTGATGTATTTCTGAAATGATCCCAATATTCATCAAAATTATTACAAACATTTAGAAGTTTATGTAGAATAGCTCTTACTTTTGTTGGTGGACAATTTGGCATGGACGTCCTTTAAGAAATATCTATGTTGATCTTCCTATTCTTCTTGAAGTCTATGTTATACATTGTTAATTGAAATTATAAAGGATCAAATTCCCTCACCCTCTATTACATTTTGATTCTATTTTTCCTATTCGCTGATATCTCCCTGTGCTCTCCCGAACTTTCTTTAGAATGATGAGAGATGAAAAAAACTAAAAAGTAAAACAACTGAACCCATGTGGTATGATCACTTTACAATATCTGCATATTTAAGCACTTATATATTTGTGTGTCATGCAATGATGCATGTTAGGATTGTCTGAATGATTCAATGGAGTGTCCTTTATTTTGTCTCTGATCAAGATTGTTCTTAGATTATCAATAAATCATTGTTTATTCATATTTTTCCCCTTCAAGTCAACATCGATCTCTCCCGTGAACACAATTAATCTAAACGTATTCCAGGTCTGGATCTTAAAAATGGTGATGGAGGTCGAGTTGGAAACTCTAATACATTACCAACAACAGAGCAGCAGAGTGTGCCAAGGGGTCATGCGATTGCTCCTGCATTTGCTGGAAGGACACCTACATCCTCAGCCTCATGCTTCTCACATACGACAAAGTTGTTCATGTTGATGCTGCTAATGGTGCATGTCTCGTAGACTAGTTCTCCAATAGTTGAGGCTGTTAAAGCTTTATAATATATCCTGGTCTTTCTCTGCTACACCCGACGATTCTACAAATTGCAATAATTTGCATTGGATCGTGTCACTCCTCTGAACTCTATGTTAATATATGTGGAAATTATTCTCCCATCATACATCACCCATGTAGCATAGAAGTAACCACAAAACCCGACACTTTTTGTGGGTTTCACATGTAAATTCTACACGTTCTATTTCTTAGTCTTCAAGTAATACCTTTCAGTCTTCCTTACTAGTGATCTACTTTCCTTTTCTTAGGCTTTCCGTATGGTGGTGTTTTATCACCCTTGAGATTGACCACCCTTTTCTTTCAGGACTATATGGTGCGAGGTGGTTGATTGGGATCTGTTACCAGTATTATTGTTTAGTTAAAAAATTTCTTTGTTTTCTAATGGTCCTGCATTTGGTATATTTCATTTCTATAGATGCATAATCGCTAATTGGATGAGCACAGATATATAGTGATTCTGTTTAGTAAGACCATCAATTTTATAAATTGGGCACAATCATTGAACTTTCCCTGAATCTTGACTATCCTTGAAGCTTTTGAAACGTAAATGGAAACTTATTGGTAATCCCAAAAATGGTTTCTCTTTCATATTCACTGCTCAGACGGAATGTCGAAGTCCTAAATGTATTGTTTGATTGTGTACTAATCTCACTTAAAATATTCTGCCTCCGATTTTGTCCTTTCATGATTTGCTTATACCAGAATCTGGAAATTAACTTTGGGGCCAAAAAACATTTTAATATTGGAACATCAAACCATAGCTAAAAGTAGATGTGTTTGTTTGGGATTCATGAACCATGACATGGCACCGTGGAAAATGTTTAGTTAGAAGAACTGTACGAAAATCAGTTTGAAGAGCATATTTGAAAGGGCCTCTGCCAATGGATCATTCTCTATTTATATAAAATATAAAAATTCAATATTTTTTGAAATGGAAGCAATCACAAAGAGTTACAGGAAAGCTACTTTACTAAACTGCTTGTGTTATTGTAAATAAGGTGGATAGTAGGCTGGTTAGATGTTAGGATAGGAAATTGTTGTTCTTACCGCGTGGTGTACTTGTTTTGATCTTGTTGGTGTATCCTCTGGTGTTTTGTGGTATATGTAGCTTCGCTGTGGTTCCTGCTTTGATCTTCTTGGTGCAACCATTGGTGTTTTTGTGACAGATGTAGTTTGGCTAGTCGAACTACAAACCAGAAGCGCTATCTCGCCCCAGTCATGTAGAGGCACCCTAACTAGGACTGTTTTCAATTTAATATTGAAGGTGACCTTTTGTTAATATATTCTCTTTATTTAGTCCCATGATTTCAGAATTTCATTATTATAGCTGTTGAAGATTATATTCCTTATATACTGATTAGGATGTTATCATTATCTATAGTTAATTTGAATTTGAATTAAATTTATATTTCTTCTTTTATCATAGAATAGTATGGTAGACTTAGCATTATAATTTCAGTGTGTATGTTTTTTTTAATCAAAGAAAGGAGGGAAATCTTTGTTCTACTATTCTAGGTTCAAACTACGTTCTGTCAGAGCTTCTGGGAAAACCTAACCAATGACCAACAATATGGCATCTTATTCCTCCTCGGTGTCTTCTTCCTCCATGGCGCCTTCCCCTTCTGATGTCCCTGCCATGCCCAAACCTTCTCTTTCATCTTCATAACCTGTTACAAATTGAATGGGCACAATTATCTCCAACTGTCTCAGTCCGTCGTGATGTTCATTTGTGGTAAGGGAAAGGACGATTTCTCATCGGGCTTATCCAGCGTCCAGATTCCAGCTTCTCTTTCACACAAAGTGAGCATGATTCTCAACTTGTCAACTTCTCTTTCGCACAAAGTGAACATGATTCTTCTCTCTTCGTTTATAAGACAACCAAAAGTATGGCCTTTCTCATAGTTTGTGTTGAAAATATTATTATCAGTGGTAATGACAGGGGGCTAATCAATAATCTTCAAACGATGTTACATTGTACTTTCGAATAAAAGATCACTCTCTTTCACACAAAGTAAACATGATTCTTCTCTCTTCTTTTATAAGACAACCACAAGTATGGTCTTTCTCCTGGTTTATGTTGAAGATCTAATTATCGCTAGTAATGACAAGGGGCTGATCACCAAGCAGACTGTGTTGCATTGTACTTTTCAAATGAAAGATTTTGGACGTCTCACATATTTTTTGGGGCTGGAAGTTCACTCTCGAGCTCATGGTTTATGACTTTATTCTTAAATCAGCATAAATATATTCAAGATTTTATTGAGTTAGCTGGTTTAAACCATGCTACTACTGTTGACACGCCAATGGAGGTAAATGTGAAGTATCGAAAAGACGAGGACGCACTTTTTTCTTATCCTTATTTATATAGATAACTTGTTGGCAGTCTAATCTACCTAACCATCACAAGACCTGATATCTCATTGTCCATATTGTTAGCAAATTTATGCAATCACCACGGCATCTGCATCTGGCCGCAGCGTCACTTTTTCGTGGGTTGTTCTTTCATATAGACTCTGATCTTCATTAACTACATATAGTGATGCAGATTGGGTTGAATGCCCGGATATTAGGAAGTTTACAACAGGCTGGTGCATTTTCCTTGTGCCTTGATTTTTTGGAAGTGTAAGAAGCACGACCATATCTCTAAATCTTCCAAGGAGGCTGAATATAGAGCCATCATGGTGTCATAATTTTCCTCATTTTACTACTGATCTTCAAATAGCCGATGCCTTAATAAAAGCCTTGACGTGCCAACGACACAATTTTCTCAATCGCAAATTAATGCTAATAGATTTACCCACATCAATTTCAGGGGATGTCAATATATTTTTTTCTTTATTTAGTCCCGTGATTTTTCTTCAGAATTTCATTATTATTACATATATTATTGCTATAAATACTGTCATATGTATTCATTTAATAGGCTAGAATCAAGTGTTATATCTATATATTGTAATTTATTTTGTACAACAATGTACAAAACTAATTAGAGCTCTTGTTCAGTTTGTTAGCTATTTTATTAATATTGTAGGAGGACTCTTGTTTGTGACTTTATCCCATCGCTCAACCTGGGTTCTAATACTTTGTAGAACTTAGTGTCATTTCTTGGGGCTATAAATCTGCTAGGACTGGTTCTGGGTACATCAAGAATGCTATATCAACTTTAGGCTAATTCTCAAGGTCCTTGGCACTTGATGTTGGTTCCAGGTGAGGTATCTCGAGATAGAATTTTTAAATCGAAGATTAAAAATGGGTATCGAAATTTTTACCTGGAAAATCCCTAAAAATTTATTAGGGTAAAATTACAGATAAGATGAAAAATTCACTGTAATATTTTGATAAAACACCATCTCACTATATTTTTAAAGAGACACGCTCTACAGGAGAAATAATTTCATATATATATATATATATATAAGCATACTAGGAAAATGAGATGATTTGCAAACTGAAGATTGCAAGCTTTTCATAGGGGAACATGCCACATTTCCGTAGCAAAATTGTTTTGCCAAATCCATTAAGTTGCTGACACTTGTATACTCCATGTGTCAACAATATCATCGGTCAACATTTTTCTCACTTGGAGATTTGATTGAGAACTAAGTATATCTCCACACATCTTTTCGATCTCGTCATTCCCTTCTGCTAGGTCATATGAGGATCTACACCATTCGAACTTATTGGTATTCACTGTCTTGGTCAGAAAATCAGCTGTGTTATCCTTCGTGTAGATCTTTTGCATATCCACATTTTCTTCCTCTACCACTTCCTGAACAAAGTGAAATTGTATTCCAATGTGTTAGTCCTGGAATGAAAAACTGGAGTACTTGCAATTGTGCAAGACATTCTGATTGTCACAAAACAAATGAATTTTCTATTGTTTGAGCCCAAGTTCCTCCAACAACCTTTGAATCCATATAACCTCCTTACAAGCCGGAGTAGCTACCATATATTCTGTCTCTATTGTAGATACAGCCACAATTATCTGCAATTTTGAAACCCAGCTTACTGCACCTCTTGCAAGTGTAAACACATAACTAATAGTAAATTTTCTCTTATCAGGATCACTTGTATAATTTGAATCAACATAATTCCTGAGTGTCAAATCCAATCCTCCAAAACATAATGCAGCATTTGAGGTACCCTTCATGTATCTAGGGATCATCTTCACCTTGCTCCAATGCTCTTGTCCAAGATTCTCCATGTACCGACTAACTGCTCCAACTGCTTGTGCAATATCTGGTCTTAGTATAAATCATAGCAAACATCAAACTCCCCACTGCCGATGCATATGGTACTCGAGCATCTCCATCTTCTCGGCTTCATTGCTAGGACACATCCAGAGGATAATTTGAAGTTAACAGGAAGAGGGGTTGATATTGGTTTATTATCTTGCATATTGAAACGGTGCAAGACTTTCTTCAATAATTTTTCTAGAAGGCCAAATCTTTCTGTTACTTCTGTATCGATAAACTTGCACCCCTAAAATCTTGTCTGCTGGTCCTAAATCCTTCATATCAAATTCCCTAGCCAACTGTGCCTTTGTTTCTTGGACTCTATTTGTTGGGGCTGCTACCAACATGTCGTCCACATACAACAACAAAATGATATGATCATTTCCACCAGACCTCTTGAAATATGTGCAAGGTTATGCACTAAGTCCGTTGTATCCATGATATATGAATCAAATCTCTTGTACTAACATATTGGCTCATGTTTGAGACTGTACATAGATCTCTTCAACCTGCAAACCATGTTCTCTTTGCCTTTTTCATCAAAACCTTCTGGTTGGAGTACATAGATCACTTCTTCATGAAAAAAAGCCATTTTCACATATAACTGTTTTTTCATGTAGGTCAAACACCACATTCAATGCTAACACCACTCTGACTTATTAAGCCGAATCACAGGAGAAAATATTTCGTTGAAGTCAATGCCTTCTTTTTAAGCATATCTTTCACCATTAATCTAGCACGATAGCGCTCCACTTGGTTTTTTCTATCAAACTTGATCCTATAGACCCATCTGTTACTGATGGATTTCCTCCCACGTGGTTGGGTAGCAATATCCCAAGTTTTATTCATGGATATATATGAAAGCAGAGCTATTAAAATGGGATACAATAACATGATCTGGAGAGCTCCCGGAATGAGCATAATGTTGTACCTAACATATACATATATATATATATATATTCCTCCCACGTGGTTGGGTAGCAATATCCCAAGTTTTATTCATGGATATATATGAGCAGAGCTATTAAAATGGGATACAATAACATGATCTGGAGAGCTCCCGGAATGAGCATAATGTTGTACCTAACATATACATATATATAT
>KV001329.1:76398-88650 GCA_001598015.1 Dorcoceras hygrometricum | reverse complement strand
CCCGCCATTAGGCGCAAGACAGCGGCCCATCAAGCATGCAATGGCCGGCCGCTGTCTCGCACCTTCGTCACGCAACCAAGCGCGGCCAGCGCGCTGGCTATCTCGCGCGACGCGCGATGTTGCACGCGCATATGCATGCGCGGCAGCAGGTGGTTGCCGCCGCCCACGGCGGCGGCCTTTGGCCAGCACAAATTTTTTTTTTCTACAATTCTGAAATTCGAGATCTAGATGCAATTCAGGCAACAACATGTATTGAAGGATCCGAGCCTGAGCTCTGATACCACTGTTGTCATACGGTGGCGGATCCGTATCCCACTTCCCGGGGGCACAGCGGAAATAAAAAATAGCCTCGGAAAGCGTTCAATACGTCAATATAAATATACAAACATACATAGGGTGTTCGTAGATTTGTTACCTTGCTGGCGTCTAGGCGCCTGGCTCCAACCCGATTTCACAGGGAAAATCTGGCTTTTGTCGATAGGCGGCGGTAGATACTCCAATCAGGTCCACGACCGGATTCAATCTTCCTCTGTCAATCTACACTAGAAGACTTGACGGATTTTATCACGGACGGAATCTCCTCATCACGACGATCGGAGCAAGTCCGATCACGGGGCGGCGGCCGGCAGCGTCGCGTGAAGACCGGCGGCGGCGGCGTGAGGCTAGATAGGAGGGGCGGCCGATTTTGAGTTTTTGGAGGCTAGGGTTAATTATTCAAGTGAAGTGATTAGCCCTAGAGTAACTCATACAATTATAAGTAATTCATGGGCTTGAACCGGCCCGATGGACTTGGGTCAAACCCAGGTCCATATGAACATTCGGTTCGTTTAATTCACTGTGGTTTCATCATAACTCCGATAGACGATCAGATCGGACTGATCGACTCAGTTTCCAAAACTTAATATTATGATGTGAAAAACAATTTTTCAGATTACCTAGTCCAAAATGACAGTTTTTGCCCCTCAACAGTGGGAAATCGCAATTTCACCCCTGTTGACCTTTAGGAAGTCGCACTCCCTAAACTTCTCCTCATATGCTCAACACATTGAGCTCAGTTTCCATGCGGAAATCATGAATCCAGTACTTGTGTGACCCTCAATGGTTCAGGGATAAAGCTAGTCGTGGGTCCACAACCATTGCGGCTCCGAAATCACAATTTCGGACTTGCCCATCGGATCATGGTAAAGCGCCTAGCAACATCGCCCCATGATCCCCTAGGTATCACTGATAGTGCCTGCAAGAACCAGTTGGTTATGGTTACCGTACAGTACGATCCTTTCAACACATATATCCCGATCAGATCAACGACCATTGGTAAATCGAGAGTCGCTAGAGATCCGATAGCTATGCATACATCTTGGAGATCAAATAGTGACATCACGAGTATTACTAGGCAAACCCATTTACCTAAAACACATCCAGTACTCTGGCCAGAGATTTATACACTATTATCCCCTCAGATAGCATAGGATATCCACGCATGAGAGCGAGCGATGAATCCTCGACAACGAAGCATCGACTCCTACATGCATCGGGACCTCACCCAATCCCGTCGCCTAATGACCCCAAGTGAGTCGACAAACGGGTCAAAGTGAGGCGCCTAACTTATCCACTTGACAAATGGTAACCACTTGGAAAGTCCGAACGAGGGTAGTTCGATAGAACACCAGGTCACTATCCATCTGCATGCTCAGAACATCACAATGTTCCCTACCAATGAAACATGGTACTTCACATCGCAGACGCTAGTCTCAAGCTCGGGCGGCCTTATCCTCATTTTGACGGCCCAATCGACTTGGAACGAATTCAGAATGCACAGTGACTATTAGATGTGTTTCATGATAGCCATCATATCCACCATCACATCTAACATACACTATGGTGCATTATAGATCTTTATCCAACACAATTGTTAACATTATATAACATAATGAAAATAAAGAATTCCATAAAGAAATGCGAATATCATATATAAAGATTGTCTTATACAAGAGTCTATTAAACCCACACGCCACAAGTTGGCTAGTTGGGCATCTACTGTAACAAGATCTGATCGCGTGTGTGTGCCTGCTGGTTGTTCAACCGAAGCAGATGTCAACGCGGGTCAACATCCCCGTAGCGCGAGGAGGAAACATCGTCGTTTGGATGTTGCGACTGGTTGTCCAAATGCGAGAGATTTGTGTGCTACTGTAGCTTGCGACTGGTGGTGCGCTACTGTAGCTTGAGGCTGGTATTGCGCGAGGGTTATCGACCGGATTTGATGACGTCAGCTGTGCGACGCCGTTTTGTTTAGTTTCAAACGCTGCGTTTTATATGTTGCAGCTGGTACCAGCTTTTGGAGGAATTCCCGTGATGTTTAAACCAATCGTCTGGATGTCCAGCTTTTGGTTGAGAACCAGTCAGTAGTGTTCTACGACGTTGTTTTGTGTGTTTGGGATTATGCTTTGCGGGGTTCGATCATCCGATGATTTGTTGGTGCCTGCTTGTTATGTCGGTGGATATTTTAAACCAAGTTTGCTTTTGCGAGATGTATTTAAGGAAGACTTGGTCTTCGATTTCGAGCAACAGATTCCATACTTAGCGAAATATTTTCCCCGATTGTGTTCTTCGCTTCAAACCCTAGGTTACTGTTCACCGTAGCTTTTCTCCGGCCGTTGTTTGGTACGTGTGAGGTAGCTTTGGACTCCTCTTGGAAAAGCTCTATCATTATATACCACTTTGGGAGGTTTTGATCGGCTAGTTGAGGAACGTGAAGTTGCTGCTCGGTTGTGCGTGGTATCGTACAGGTAGAACTTCATTCCTTTCATGATGAAATCTGTTCCTAGCCTTGAATTAAGCTCCCTGCTGAGTTGTGTTGTTGATATTAGTCACTGGTTTGGTTGAGCGTAGCTCCCAGCCGTGAGCTTTTGTAGTTGGCCGTGAATTTCCTGTTACTTTGCCTGAGATCTGTTGTGCGTATGTTTAGCAGGTGTTGAATCAGATCTCTCGGACCCTGTTTGTGGTTATTGTTGCACAGGAGGTTAAAGGTACTGATCTTGAGCTTGTAATTCAGCGTGGAACTTGGCTTGGATGAATTGCGAGATGGCTGTGTTGGATTGCCGTGCTTGGTTGTTGTCCTGGTTGAGGACTGTGTATGCTTATTGTGTTTAATTGCTGTGTTGCATATGTTTATATGCTTGTGTTCCAGCATGTTGCATAGACGCATGACATTCCATTTCAGTTGTGGCAGCCATTGCCTTGTTTCGTTGCTGCTTCTTTGTTTTCTTACCATGATGCGAGGGCGAGCGGCGATACCACACTCTCATTTCCCCTATGCGCCGAGTGGCTAGCTACCATAGTTCATAGGTTTGGTGTTGATGCATCTGGTAAGGGTGGGCGAGTAGGGGTGAGTGGTTTTGCACTCACATGTCCTACACTCACGGTGGCCACATATTCTGTTGCAGTTTCTGTTGTCTATTTTCCCTTGCATAGCATCTGCATTTTATTCATGCTGTTTACTGCTGTTTTATAGTTTCTCTCCGTACTGGGGTTTGACCCCATGTCCTTCTGGGACTTGGTTGTTTCTCTTGTTGTGTTGTTTTCAGGAAACCCAGGTTTTACATCTGGTCGTGGTTTTAGCCCAGCTGGTGGTGCCCCAGGAGGTGGTTAGAGTATCCCAGTGGCGTATATCATATTTATATGTATCAGTATTCTTATCCAGGGGTATGACCTGTGATTCGTTGGTGTATTTGATTGTAAGAGTCTGATATTTGTTTTATGCTCTACTGTTATTGTTGTGGTGATTTTCGTAAACTGGGATTCTATTTTGAGTATCGTATTATTTTAAATTATATTGTTTTAAACCGTCAGGCCAAATGCGAAAATTTTACCAGCTTTTTGATAGCTTCCGCATGTGTTTTGGTGTTTTTACTCTGTTTATAGCACGAGGCCTGACATTTTTGGTATCAAAGCTTAAGCTGGGATAAGCTCAATTTCCTTGATCACACTTGAGTCTAGGCACAGTGTCGTGTGTTGCATGTGCTTGACTATGTGACTACGTGCTGCATATTTATGTGTTATGTGCTATCTATGCTGTATCTGTTCTGTTTTTCTTCATCCTGTTGAGTGTTTTCGTAGATGCCGCCTAGACGTCGTGGTAGAGGTAGGGGGCAGTTTGAGAAATCAGCAGGACAGAATGAGGATAGACGTAGTGCCCGTAGTCATACTCGTGTTAGCAACGAGGAAGAAGATGAGATTGCGGCACCTCCGGTGGAGCGGATGGACGTGGTGATAGCACGCTTTCAAAGGATGAACCCTCCAGTCTTTAACGGTGATGAGTCCAGTGAGGAAGCTGTTAGAGTAGATGCCCAACTAGCCAACTTGTGGCGTGTGGGTTCATAGACTCTTGTATGAAACGATCTTTATATATGATATTCGCATTTGTTTATATGGCATTCTTTACTTTCATTGTGTTGTATGATGATTAACAATTGCGTTGAGTAAAGACCTAGAATGCACTATAGTGTATGTTAGATGTGATAGTGGGTATGACGGCTATCATGAAACACATCTAATAGTCACTGTGTATTCTGAACATGTTCCTAGTCGATTGGGCCGTCAAAATGAGGATAAGGCTGCCCGAGCTCGAGACTAGTATCTGCGATGCGAAGTAACATGTTTCATTGGTTGGGAACATTGTGATGTTCTGAGCATGCAGATAGATAGTGACCTGGTGATCTATCGAACTACCCTCGTTCGGACTTTCCAAGTGGTTACCATTTGTCGCGTGGATAAGTCCGAGGTCTTGGTTGTACTGATTAGTAGTCACGACTCAAAACGTCATTGAGACTCTACATGATAGGCGTCTCACTTTGACCCGTTTGCCGACTCACTTGGGGTTATAAGGCGTCGGAATTGGGTGAGACCCCGATGCATGTAGGAGTCGATGCATCGTTGTCGAGGATTCACCGCTCGCAGACATGCGTGGATATCATATGCTATCTGAGGGGATAATGATGTATAAATCTCTGGCCAGAGTACTAGAAGTTTTTAGGTAAATGTTTACCTAGTTACACTCGCAATGTCACTATTCGATCTCCAAGATGTATGCATAGCTATCGGATCAATAGCGACTCTCGATTTACCAATGGTCGTTGATCTGATCGGGATATATGGATTGAAAGGACCGTACTGTACGCTAACCATGACCAACTGGTTCTTGCAGGCACTATCAGTGATACCTATGGGATCATGGGGCGATGTTGCTAGACGCTCTTACCATGATCCGATGGGCAAGTCCGAAATTGTGATCACGGAGCCACAATGGTTGTGGGCCCACGGCTAGCTGGATCCCTGAACCATTGAGGGTCACACAAGTACTGGATTCGAGATTCCCGTACGGATGCTGAGCTCAATGTGTTGAGCATGGGAAGAGGATTTTGGGATGTGCGACTTCCTAAAAGTCAACAGGGGTCAAATCGTGATTTCCCGCTGTTGAGGGGCAAAACGGTCATTTTGCACTGGGGTTCTGAAAAATGGTTTTTCAGATCATAGTATTCAGTTTTGGAAACTGAGTCGATCGGTCCGATCTGATCGTTGATCGGAGTTACGATGAAGTCACGGTGATGGGGATGAACTGAATGTTCATCCGTTGGACCCGGGCCCGTTGGGCCGGTCCAAGTCCATCATTAAGTCTACTTAATGTAGACATAAGCTTCATAATAATACACAACACTTGACACAAACCCTAACCCTAGAGCTTAAGTAGCCGCCGCCCCTCCTCTCTTTAAAAGCCGCCGCCGCCGCCTCGCCGGAATTTGTTCCGGCAAACTTGACGAGGAGAATCCGTCCGCGCTGATCTCGTCAGGCCTTCTAGTGCAGGCTGACGAAGGAGTCTCGCTTCCGGTCGTGGACCTGATTGACGTAATCTACCGCCGCCTACCGTGAAGTGCCGGTTTCCTCGCGAAACTGGTCGGAGCCAGGCACGAGTTGCCAGCAAGGTAATCAACGAAAACACCCTATGAATGGTCATAGCTTGCATGTTTATTGAATTGTATTGATCGTCTCCCGGCCCAATTTTTGTTCTTCCGCTGCCTCGACGGGAGGCGTGATCCGGATCCGCCGTGGTTCCCCAACAGTGGTATCAGAGCCAAGGTTCGGATCTGATCAATACAATTGTGCCATATTGTATCTAATCTCTCAGATTTCAAATTGAAACAAAAACTTTTTAAAAAAACAACCGGCTGGCAGCCGCCTCGCGCGGCGGACATCGCGCGCGCCACAGCGTGCGCGACGCCATGCGTGCTGGCCGTGCATGGTGGCCGGCCATGGCCAGCAGCCATGCGCACTTCGTTGCGCGCTGGCCGCGCTTCGCGGCTGAGAGCTGGGCGCCGCTTCTCTTAATCGTTGCGTGATCTGGCCGGCCGCTGCTGCAAGTCGCTGGTCGCGATTGTTGCGCTCATGATCGGCCGCCACACAAGCAAGCTGTTGCGCCGCTGGATGCTGGGCGTCGGGCGCTGATCGTGCGAGGAGGCTGGTCGTTGGCCGACCGATGTGCGCCGCGCGATGGCGCATGGTGCGCCGCGCTTGTCACGGCCGTGCGTGGCCTGGCGCTGCGCACGTTTTTCGTGGTGGCGGCCGCCGCCCGGCGATGTCGTGACGGCTGATGTCTTCTAGGGTTTAGTTCGGGCCTGTCCCGGGCAGCCCGTGAAGTTTTCGGGCCAATATACGATATCGGGCCCGTTTTGGTCGATTTTCAAATTTTGAGATTTTTGGGCCTAAAATTGTTTTAAGTCCAATTTGATACAATTAAAATTGCAAAATACGATTTTAATTTTGAAATATTTTTTTATAAATTAAATATGATTTTGTTGATTAAAATTTGATTTTATCGACAAAATACGATTTTATTTATAAAATGCGATTTCGTAATTAAAATATGATTTTGTGGATAAATAATTGGATTATTAAAATTTATGCATGTTAATTAGATTATCTGCATATTGGGATGATCGAGAGCCGTGCCCAATTTGTTAGGTGTATGCGATAGGTTTTTGTGATTCGGTTTGTAAATATTTTGATTATCATTTAAAGTGGGCCTGTTTGTGGCCCGTTCCCACCCCTTGATAAATGTATCCCTTGTATGTCATGGTAAATTTAAATGTAAAATTATTAGATTTAGTGGGAGGACATCCGAAGACGATGGACAATGACGATCAAGGATATTGAAGACCGAAGATCTGTAAAACCGGAAGCATTGTAATAGGATTGCATTGCATGTTGCATTACCCCTAGGATTGGACCCAGGTCCATGGCTGGCAACCACGGACCGCATAGCTCTCGCGATCGATCATCCCAATGCTTTTATATATGTGATATATAGTTAGTTGAATCCGCATGTTGCATGTTTTAAATTTGATTTAAAATAAATGCATGAGACCAAATTTTCAAAAATAAAATCCCTCGTTTTAAATATGATTTAAAACTTATATCAAGATAAATGTTTATTCGATAAACTACAGGGTATTTAAATTTGTTTAAATTTCCCTACCTTCCATCAACAATGGGTGTACGTCGATGCTACCCGTATACATGGCCCGGCTCATATTATTTAGGGGGTCATGTATGCCGGAAAGCTGTCCACGCCATTGACAATCGTTGTGAGTTCCGTTGGAACTCCCTTTAACGTTGGCTCATATTATTGGGGACGTTAAGGGGACCGTCCTTCATGACTCAACATTGATGGGTCATCTTGACACGTGATAGTAAACGGCGTCATATTATTGGGCCCTTACTGGACGTGAGGTGAATACATGGAGGTTGCACCGGTTGCAATCGGAAACTACCTTTTGGGGGTCATGGATGGCTGATATTATTCGAGTCCATGATCTCTTGATTGGGCTCCGTGTACCCACTAAAGAAACTTGCTTTCTCGATTTCATTAGAGGGTGGTGAAATCGTTAAAATAGTGAGATGATAATTAATAAAACTTAACGACCTTGTTTTATGTCTTAGCGTTTATTTTATATATAGTTAGTGATGTTTGTCTGCTTTCCTTTTCAGTATTACAGCATTATAAAATGGTTTTGATGAAAAACCCGCTTGCTGCTATACTGGATAGCAACAGGTTCACCGGTCTGAACTACCAAGACTGGCTCCGCAACCTCAATCTTGTATTGGCTTCGGAGAAACTTCTTTATGTGATAGAGAAGAGTCCTCCCAAGGAAGCCCCTGCCGATATCAGCCCTGAGGAGCTGGTAACGTACAATGGTGGGACGACGAGGTTAAAGCTCGATGCTATGTGATGGCATCGATGTCCAATGAAATGCAACGGCGCTTTGAGAAGACGAAGTATGCTGCTGACATACTTTTTCATCTCAAATAACTGTACGGGGAGAACTCTCGACATGGGAGGTTCACGGCTGTCAAGGAGCTTATGACAAGCCGCATGCACGATGGGACTTCGGTCCGCGAGCATGGGGTTCGTATGATTGGGCTCGTTGAAAAGCTGTCGGGCCTTGATATCTCACTTCCACACGAGCTGTCGGTGGATGTAATTCTCCTCTCACTACCCGCTGCATTTGACCCCTTTGTGGTCAACATCAACATGAACAAGCTGGCAGCCACCCTTGAAGAGGTGGTTAACATGCTCGTAGTGTTTGAAGGAACCATAAAGAAGGACAAACCCGTCCTCCTTATGGGATCTTCTTCCTCTACGAAGAAGGGGCCCAGACGCAAGAGCAAGAAGCGTTCTGCTCCTACGAAGGAGGAAAAGTCCGCCAAGAAGCCAAAGGCAAGGGCTTCCAAGCCAAACAAGAGCGAGGATGTTTGCCACCACTTCCACAAGCCTGGGCATTGGAGGAGGAACTGCAAGGAGTACCTCGAGCAGTTGCGAACTGCGAAAGGTATGTTCTATATTGAAATAAACATGTCTCTTAATTCGACTTCTTGGGTACTTGAGACCGGATGTGGATCTCATATCTGCAATGATTTGCAGGTGATGACAAGAAGCCGACGTATTAGAGAGGGTGAGACCCACTTGAGGCTTGGCAATGGAGCAAGAGTTGCTGCAGTAGCTATAGGAGATGTTTATTTATTTCTGTCTTCTGATTTTAAGTTGT
Source organism: Dorcoceras hygrometricum (assembly GCA_001598015.1). Lineage (NCBI taxonomy): Eukaryota > Viridiplantae > Streptophyta > Magnoliopsida > Lamiales > Gesneriaceae > Dorcoceras > Dorcoceras hygrometricum. Next base: position 79,552 of record KV001329.1, on the reverse strand, counting down.
TATTGAGAAACGTTTTGTTTGTTCCCGAATTAATAAAGAACATTATTTCTGTTTCTATGCTTGATAGTGATGGATATTCTTGTATGTTTGCTAATTCGATTTGCAATATTTACAAGAATGAATGTTTAATTGGAATTGGGGAACGCGAAAACGATTTATACACCTTAAAATTAAAAGACGTTCCAACTCGCGATGTCGAAGCACATACAACAATGATTAAACGGAAACACAATAACTTGAACCCAGCACAACTTTGGCACGCTAGGCTAGGTCATGTTTCTCTAAGTAGAATGAACAAGTTAGTTAGGAGTGACATGTTTGATCTGTCAGACATTAACTCCCTACCGACTTGTGAATCTTGTCTTAAGGGAAAGATGACTAAGCAACCCTTCAAGGGCAAGGGTGAGCGTGCTCAAGGCCTATTGGTTTTGATCTATACTGATGTGTGTGGTCCGTTTAGTATTGGTACTAAATATGGTCACACATACTTCATCACCTTTACCGACGATTACTCTAGGTATGGGTACTTGTACTTAATGAAGCACAAGTCTGAATCCTTTGAAAGGTTCAAAGAATTCAAGGCTGAAGTAGAAAATCAACTAGGCAAAAGTATTAAAGCACTTCGATTCGATCGAGGTGGCGAATACTTGAGTTCTGAATTTCAAGACTATCTGAAAGAGAATGGGATTCTCACACAGTGGACCCCTCCGGCCACACCACAGCGCAATGGGGTAGCGGAGCGTCGTAATCGGACCTTGTTGGACATGGTTCGATCTATGATGAGCTTCACTGAACTTCCCACCTCGTTTTGGGGCTATGCGCTCGAAACGGTGGTAATGTTGTTGAACAATGTCCACACCAAGGCAGTGGATAAGACTCCATATGAGATATGGATGGGAAAAGCACCCAAGTAATCATACATGAGGATTTGGGGATGTCCTGCTTACGTGAAGCAGACAGTGGGAGATAAGCTGGATACGAGATCCATCTTATGCTACTTCATTGGGTATCCAAATAATTCCATTGGATACTTCTTCTACTATCCCAGCGAAACAAAAGTGTTTGTTTCTAGGAATGTCACCTTTATGGAAAGGGAATTTCTACTTGATAGAAATGGCAAAATAGTAGAACTCGAAGAGGTTCGAGATCCAATCGAAGTACCAGGTGAGTCTCCCGCACCTCCAGAGCCAATACCAGAAATGGTCACACCTAGGGTTTTCTCCTGAAGATGATCAAAGTGATCAAGTTGTTGGATCTGATCCAAGAACCTTCAAGGAGGCAATTTCCGATGCTGATTCTAATTTGTGGCTTGAAGCAATGCAGTCTGAGTTTGACTCAATGCATGCTAACCAAGTTTGGACTCCTGTTGACCCTCCCGAAGGAATTGTTCCGATTGGGTGCAAATGGGTATACAAGAGGAAACTTGGACCTGATGGTAAGGTAATGACCTACAAGGCGCGACTGGTCGCGAAATGTTACACTCAAAGGCAAGGTGTTGACTATGATGAAACCTTCTCGCCAGTCGCAATGTTCAAGTCGATTAGAATCTTATTAGCCATAGCCACATGGTACGACTATGAGATCTGGCAAATGGATGTGAAAACTGCGTTCCTTAATGGAAACATTAAGGAAGAGATCTATATGACGCAGCCTGAGGGTTTCACATCTGTCGGAAGCGAGCATAAGGTATGCAAGCTTCAGAGATCGATCTACGGTCTCAAACAAGCATCGCGAAGTTGGAACCTGAGATTCGATGAAACAATTAAGAAATTTGGTTTCATCAAGAATCCCGAGGAGCCATGTGTCTACAAGAAGGTAGTTAAAAGCGCTGTGACATTCCTCGTACTTTATGTTGATCACATTCTACTCATTGGGAATGATGTAGGAATGCTGCAGTCAACTAAAGTATGGTTGTCTAGTAGATTCTAGATGAATGACATGGGTGAAGCATCCTATATTCTTGGAATACAGATCTATCGGGATAGATCGAAACGGATGCTCGGACTCACCCAAGCTAGCTACATCGATACCATACTTAAGAGGTTCTCTATGGAAGAGTACAAGAGAGGACACCTACCTATGTGCCACGGGGTCACTCTATCTAAGTCTATGTGTCCGAAGACTGATGAGTAGATAGAGATTATGACACGTGTGCCATATTTCTCGACAATAGGTAGTATTATACATGGCATGATCTCGACTAGATCGGATGTCGCATATGCTCTGAGTGTCACGAGCCGCTACCAGGCCAACCCCGGCCAATTGAATTGGAAGGCTGTGAAGGATATTCTTAAGTACTTGCGAAGGACTAAGAATATGTTCATGGTCTATGGGGGTTGTGAAATGAAACTGGAAGGCTACACTGATTCTAGTTTCAAGTGTGACGTGGATGATTCGAAATCTACCTCTGGATTTGTATTCATGCTCAATGGTGGTGCTGTCTCTTGGAAGAGTTCCAAGCAAGACACCATCGCGGATTCAACCACTGAGGCTGAGTACATCGCAGCATCAACTGCTGCTAAGGAGGCCGTTTGGATAAGGAATTTCGTCCAAGAGTTGGACGTCATTCCTAATGGAGTTGGTCCAGTCCCAGTGTACTGCGACAACACGGGTGCCGTTGCGCAATCAAAGGAGCCTAGGTCTCACCAAAGATCCAAACACATACTGAGGAAATACCACATAATCCGGGATATTGTGGCTAGAGGTGACATAGCAGTTGAGAGAGTCGCCTTTGCGGACAACGTTGCTGATCCACTGACGAAGCCCTTGCCTGTACCGTTGTTTGAAAAACATTGCGAAACAATGGGACTACGTCTGATGAGTAGTTGGCTTTAGGGCAAGTGGGAGATTGTTACAGTAGATGCCCAACTAGCCAACTTGTGGCGTGTGGGTTCATAGACTCTTGTATGAAACGATCATTATATATGATATTCGCATTTGTTTATATGGAATTCTTTACTTTCATTGTGTTGTATGATGATTAACAATTGCGTTGAGTAAAGACCTAGAATGCACTATAGTGTATGTTAGATGTGATAGTGGGTATGACGGCTATCATGAAACACATCTAATAGTCACTGTGTATTCTGAACACGTTCCTAGTCGATTGGGCCGTCAAAATAAGGATAAGGCCGCCCGAGTTCGAGACTAGTAT